>JASKGM010052445.1:0-19625 GCA_034509205.1 Ceratonia siliqua
TTTGGTGATCACAAGATCTTGTAGGAGGCAAACTGTTAGGCTCCTGGAAAACATCTTCATAGCCATTCAATAATTCCCGAAAATCAGAATTTGCAGTCCCAGCTTCTGCTTGTTCCACTCCCAACTGTATTGCACATACTTGCAGCAAGTAAGTCCTTGTTCCCCCTTTGATGTCCTTCCTCCTTGCTTGTTCCTTACTAATTCTATTGGGTGGCCCCTTGTTGCCACGTAATTCCACTGACTTCCCTTTCCAGAGGAACCTCATCCACATCTCATTAAATTCCCATATAATAGGTCCCAGTTGCTTCAACCATTGAGTGCCCAAGACTGCATCACAGCCCTCAATAGGCAATAGATAACAATCCAATAAGAATTCTACTCCTTGCAAATTCCATAGCAACCCTTCACATAATCCCCCACAAGCCACCTTACTGCCATCAGCCACTGTGACGTGGAATCTGCCTTCCTTGCTAGCCTGAATCCCCATTTTGGCAGCCATGGCTGAATTTAGGAAATTATGGGTACTCCCGGAGTCAATCAGTATTGTGAGTGGAATCTGCCCTATCTGGCCTTTAATTCTCATGGTTTGAGGAGCAGCCATCCCAGTGATAGCATGGAGGCTTATTTCTGGAATTTCTTCAGGCTGCTCTTGCTCTTCATCCTCCGCCTCCTCAAAGTCAGCTGGTGGGAAGGTCCCTTCTATCAAAAACAACTTCTTGCAACGATGTCCCGGGGAGAACTTTTCATCACAATTAAAGCAAAGTCCCCTCTCCCTTCTATCTTTCAATTCTGCCGGGCTTAATCGTTTAATTGCTGGGTTCCTAGCTTTAGGTAAGCTAGGTGCTGGTAAAGGTGGTAAACTGGATAAAGGAGGGATCCTTTTGGGCTTATGGATCCTACCCTTTTGCATCTCCAAATGCTTAGATTCATAGAGCCTAGCCAATCCTATGGCCCCTGACAAGGTGACAGGCCTAGCAGCCTGCATATCTGCCCTTATTGCCTCTTTTAACCCACTAACAAAGCAGCCAACCTGCTGCTCATCAGAGAGATTCCCAGCCCTATGTAGCAACCTGTCAAATTCCCTCTGGTAATCCCTAACTGACCTTGCTGCTTTAATTTGGTTAGATCACCAAAAAAATTCTGAAATCGAGAAGGTCCATACCTTAAATGTAACTCCAACTTTAGTAGCTCCCAGTCTACCCCTTTGCTTTGCCTAAATTTTTGGAACCATAATTGCACATCCCCCTCCAAGTGGTACCCTGCTAAAGGCATTTTGTCCTCCTCAGTTGTGTGCTGGAATTGGAAAAATTGTTCTGCCCTATAAATCCACTCCGTGGGGTCCTGCATCCCCTCATACCTTGGGAAATCTAACTTCGCTATTTTTGGGGCCACAAAATGACTGCCTCCTGCAACCTCTTTTCCGTTGTTTCTCCCTGGCACCAATGAGTCTCCACGTCCCGCATTCGGGTCCGAAAAGGATCTTTCATGGATTTGGTTTGATAACATCATGATCATTTCTTCGGTGTGCTTCATCAATCTCTCTTGATTGGCTCTTATCTCCTGCTGCAGCGTCTGTTGTCCATCCTTTAAAGCTCCAATCTCTTCTTCTAATCGATCCAATCGTTGTTCTGACATAACCGGCTCTGATACCAAGCTGTTATGTGACTGGCTAACAGATCTGGTATTGTACTTTACCACTGGTAAGGCACCAGGATCCTCCCTGCGCAGCTTACCTATCTTGGTGGATGATCAAGATAGTTAGGAAACTTTGAGGGTCTCCCAGCCTCCCTTCGGCAATTCGAGGTTGCCGAGCCTCCAAATCAACATTGTGTTGATTGATAATAATTCTTGCCTATCTTATTTCATTGAAAGGGTGACTATAAATAGCCACAAGAGAGTACAAGAGAGAGGAATATCTCTACGACAATTAAGGAAACAATCTAATTTGAAAAACAAGGCAACTAATTTCCTAGAATCCTGATAATCTAGGATTTATTCAAATAAAACTGACAGCAAAGCTTCTAATTAATAGGATGGACTCCTTATCATTCCTAACTCCTTCACAGCCTGAGATCCCTGGAAATCTGGGATCATATTTCCTTATTTCGGCTGTTATTCTGCTCCTTGTCCAGGCTGTCACCAACAGATTGGCTTCTCCTGTTATACACATGTGTAATTGGAGGTTTGACCCGCGACTTCAGCTCAGCCAGGGGAACCTTATCTCTTCTAGAATAAACCTTGTTAATTGGGGGTCTAACACCTCCAATTCCTTCTCTATGCTTCAGAAAGGAGAAATGTGTAGTGAAGGAGACGCCGTATGCCCGACTTTCTTCATTTGGGAGACATGGAATACTGGATGTATTCTAGCTAAGGGTGCAAAGCTAGTCTGTATGCCACGGTGCCCACTTTGGCCTCCACCTTGTAAGGCCCATAGTAGCATGGGTTCAGCTTCTCGTTAGCTTTCTTGGCTAGTGTCTGAAGCTTATAAGGCCGCACCTTGATGTGAGCTAAGTTCCCAATTTCCAAAGTGACCTCTCTGTTTTCTATTTGCTTCCTCCTTCATATGGGTCTGGGTCTGTAGTAAGTTCCCCTTAAGTTCTTCGAGGATGTGGTTATGGTTTGAACAATGATCTCCTTGACATAGGAAGGCTCATAAGTTAGCTTGAGCAAAAGGGGTGGGTCTTGCCCATAGAGGGCTTGGAAGGGAGTAATTCGGGCGGCCCATTAATATTCGGCCCAATGTATTGAGTGGACCCACTGTTTGAGTTTATTGCCCACAAAGCATCTCAAATATGCTTCAAGGCATTGGTTGACTACCTTGGTTGTTCATCGATCTGAGGATGATAAGCTGAACTCATCCAAGTGAGGTACCAGAATCCTTCCATAGTTCTTGCTAGAAATGATTGTTGAACACCCGGTCTCAATCTGAAATTGAGCTTGGAAAACTGTGTAGCTTCACAACTTCTCTCATGAATGTGTATGCTGCTTTTTTCGCTATAAAGGGATGGGCTAGAGGAATGAAATGACCATATTTGGTGAGTTTGTCCACCACTACCAAAATCACTTCCTTGCCAGCTAATTTAGGAAGACCCCCCACGAAGTTCATATTAATATCTTCCCACACCTGAGATGGCATAGGTAATGGCTGAAGTCATCCCGCGGGGGACATGGCCTTATACTTACTTAGCTGGCACACATCACAACTCGCAACAAACTATTGTATGTCCTTCATTCCCTGCCGATGAAACAACTTGGATAGTCGCTTGTAAGTTATGAATAATCTCGAGTGACCTCCTAAGGGTGAGAAATGAAATTCTCATAGTAACTATAGAATATGTGGGAATCCTTTAGGGATGATTAGCTTCCCCTTGTATAAAAGGATACCCCTGTGTAAGGTATTCAAGGTGGCTACCAACTTGAGCCATGAGCTGGTGAATGATGGTGGATAGTTTCGGGTCTTGGCGCACTTCCTCTTCCAAACCATCCCAATCATCATACTGACTAACGGTAATAGCCCCGAGTTCTACAGTCCCTTCTGTTTGTGAGAGAGCATTAGCAGCTTTATTCTCTTTGCTCGACTTATACTGGATGGTGAATTTGTAACCCAAGAGTTTCATGGCCTTGTTCCATATCATGATTAGCTATTCCAGTAAAAACGTCAAGCTCTACTGGTTTGTCCTGATTAAAAAATGGTAACAAAAGAGATAAGGGTGCCACTTTTGAATGGCAAACACGATAGCCATTAGCTCTCTGTCGTAAACTGAACTCCTCCACCCCTTGTTCTTCAATTTCTAGCTCAAATAGGCGATGGGGTGGCCTTCTTGCATTAATACTACTTCTATCCCTTGCCCTGAGTCATCAGATTCGATTTCAAACTTATTTGAGCAATTGCCATAGCCCGCTGTAATGCATCGAAAGCTCTTTGTGGTGCTTTCCTTAAATAAAGTTGTTTTTCTTGAACAACTCAGTCCATGGACTAGCTATGCCACCATAACCCTTGATAAACTTCCGGTAGTAGCCTGTGAGACCTAAAATCCCTTTGAGAGTCCTAACATCCGGAATTGGCCACTTGGTCATGTCTTCTATCTTAGTTGGATCAGCCTGAACCTTGTCACCTGAGATGATGTGGCCTAACTTCTCCAGCTGAGATTGTCCAAATAAGCACTTCTTCCGGATTAGGATCAAGTCATTCTCCCTCAACATCTGTAAAGCTGTTTTGAGGTCTTGAATGTAGGCCTCCAAGTTATCACTATAGATTAGGATATCATCGAAGAAGACAAAAGTAAATTTCAGTAGATGAGGTCTGAAGATGTGGTTCATCAATGCTTTAAAGGTGGACGAGGCATTGGTAAGCTCGAAGGGCATAACCAGGAAATCATAATGCCCTTCATGGGTCCTGAATGCTATCTTGGGTTCATCTCCTCCCTTCATCCTGATCTGGTGGTACCCTGATTTCAAGTCCAGTGTGGGAAAGTGTGTGTACAGCTTTGTACAGCTCTTTTGTTTAAAATATGATTCTATAACTTATGTAACTTATGCATTTATTCTCGAGCTTATATCGTGGGATTAGCTAGAAGTCAATGGCTGTTTTCTTTCCTATAGTTTAGGAGTAGATTGAGAGGTGCCTTAATGCTGGGCCATTTAATTCTTGCTGTATATATTCTCTCTTCAGATTGTAAATCAATAGAATATTACTTCTATTTTATCACATGGTATCAGAGCCAGTTTCTGCCCCGATTGTTGGGCTCCACTTTCATAACCTCCAATGAGCTGAAGAGTATTGGGAGTCCCACATTGGATGACTGAATCGATCTATGGGGTTTATAAGCCCCTTAGGCTAGCTCCCCGCTTGAGCTAGTTTTTGGGGGCGAGTTCTACCTAGTTCTACCTAAGAGTAGCCGCCCCAATTTCAACATGGTATCCGAGCCCTCATTCTTGGGTAAACTTTGAATTTCTTCGGCTTCATCACCTCATTAGTTTTTCGGAAACCTTGGACTGTGCTGTTCCAAATCTTGTTATCTGGGTGGGTAGTCCCTTGAGTCACTCTTTGTAGCCTCAGACGGTGCCTGTTGTCCCTTCGTTCAAGTGCCACCGCCAAAATCGCCATCACGGGCCATCACCCGCCACCTGTAATCTGCTGCCAGTTGCCCACGACGTGTGGAGGAGCGTAGGAGCTCCGGTGAACCTCCGATTAAGCCAAAACCCTACGAAATTGTGTTTTCGGCCTAACCCTGCTATCCATACTCGGCTTTTATTGCTGAGACTCTTTGACCTTCATTGTCGGTATTATTGACCTTCATTGTCGTTGTTGTTGTTTTATTGCCAAGACTCTCGCCTTCGTTGTCGAGTTTCTTTAGCCTTCATTGCCACCTCAAATCTGGTAAAGTTACTATGCTGGCCTGCATTGCCGTTACAAGAAAAACGCCTTCGTTTTCATCAAAGCTGGTATTGTTTAGACCTATACTGTCTGCTGGTGTGTTTTGATTGTGGTTGTTGTGATCATTTGCTGCTGCTAGTGTGTTTTGCTAGTACTGACCTACATTGCTGTTACTGTGATCATGAGTTTGAAAGATCATCTGATTACCATGTCTAAAGTAAATGACATTGAGGGATTACAAAACGTACCAGTAACTCTTAAAATACCAAAGTCCATAGATACTTGTTCACTAGCATATTCAAGTAATATATATTCCCTTGGATTCAATGCCTCAATAACATCATTGAGTATGCTCACAGACTCATGGATCATAGACTCTGGTGCTACTGACCACATGACTAATTCTTCATATAAATTCAACACATATACACATTGTGCTAGCAATAGAAAGATCACTGTGGCTAATGGTTCATCCATAATTGTAGCAGGCATAGGAGGCATCCAAATTTCTCCTTCATTTATTTTAAAAAATGTTCTCCACGTCTCAAAATTATCCAATAACCTTGTGTCATTCAAAAGCTGACCAAAGACATGAATTGCCTTGTCTTTTTTTATCCCTCTTATTGTGAATTTCAAGACCAAAGTTTGGGGAGGAGGATTGGACTTGCTAAGGAAAGGGAGAAACTTTATTACTTGGAGAAAGCAACCCATTATTCCATTATCAATAACAGTACTACTGTGTCTTTTTTATCTGCTTCCCAATAAAGACGTCATTTGGCGTCACGATTTTTGTTGGGGTCATCCATCATTTACAACTCTTAAAATTTTGTTTTCCTCATTATTCAAAGGAATTGATATGAGTAGCTTACATTGTGATGTGTGTGAATTTGCCAAACATACTCATGTCTCTTTTCTTATTGTTAATAAAAGAGCTACTTCTCCCTTTCAACTGATTCATAATGATATTTGGGGTCTTTCTCCCATTCTCAATATTTCTGGTTCAAGGTGGTTTGTCTCCTGTATAGATGATTGCACAAGAGTCACTTGGTTATTCCTGCTGAAAAATAAATTTGATGTGAGTAATATCCTACCTAACTTTCATCCCATGATACAAAATCAGTTTGGTACAAAAATCAAGAGGTTTCGATCTGACAATGCAAAAGATTATTTTAATTAGATTCTATATCCATATTTTCAAAAGGAGGGGATTATTCATGAGTAATCTTGTGTTAGTATCCCCAATCAAAATGGGGTAGCAGAGAGAAAAAATGGGCACCTCTTAAACACTATCAAGGACATTCTCTTTCATCAAAATGTACTAAAATCCTATTGCAGGGAAGCTGTTTTCACGTCTGCCTATATGATAAACCGGTTGCCATCTCGTGTTCTAGATTCTAAAAGTCCTATGGAGTCTCTCGCTAAATTCTATCCTCATATCAAAACCACCTATAACCTTACCCGTAGGATATTTGGGTCTACTCTCTATGTTCATATCCATAGTCGCCAAAGAGGAAAACTTGAACCTCGTGCCACGAAATGCATCTTTGTAGGATATTCTCTTACTCAAAGGGGGTATAAATGCTATCATCCTCCTGCCAGAAAACTCCATATTTCTGCTGATGTTACGTTTGCTAAGGGGAAGCCATATTTTTCTCAACCTCGTCTTCAGGGAGAGTCTGGCTATGTTGAGGATAAGGAATTTGTTGACTTGTCCTCCTTCATTTCTTCCCCTCCTAGTCAACCATCCAAACCTAAAAACCCCAGAAAGACTACAGAAAATACTGATATTGATATTGAAAATATGGGATGGTATACTCAAGGAGGAAAGCAACCACTTCTGATCTGACACAGGTTCAAGACTCCAATGTGAATTCTATAAATGAGGTAAATACAAATTCTGCCTTTTCCCAAAGTGATCCTATTGAACTAGGGATTTTAGACAATGATCCTATTGAACCAAAAATTTCACACAGTAAACTTTCATTTCCTATTGCAAAAAGGAAGGGAACCCGAATGTACAAAAAGACCTTTATATAATTTGTTTTACTCAATGTCCTTTCAAAATTTCTCACCATTTCATTGGGCCTTCCTTACTAGCTTAAACATCATTTACATGCCCAATACCTTACCTGAGGCCTTATCCAAAGAGGAGTGGAGAAAGGCTATGAAAGTAGAAATGTATGCACTTGAGAAGAATAAAACTTGAGAACTGGTTGACCTGCCAAATGAAAAGAAACCAGTGGGATGTAAGTAAGTGTTCACAGTGAAGTATAAAGCAGATGGATCCTTAGAAAGATACAAGATAAGGCTTGTAGCAAAGGGACATGCCCATACATATGGGGTGGATTATCAGGAGACCTTTGCCCAGGTGCAAAATTGAATACTGTGAGTTATTTTGCCTTTGGTAGCCCACTTGGGATGGGAATTACAGTAGTTTGATGTTAAAAATACTTTTTTGCCTGGTGACTTAGAATAAGAGATATATATATGTGTATTCCCCCTGGTTTTAGTGAAAATGTGGAAGGAAATAAAGTTTGCAGGTTAAACAAGGCTCTCCATGGCCTTAAGCAGTCACCAAGAGACTGATCTTAAAGGTTTGCCAAAGTAATGTTCTCTATGGGATATAGGCAAAGTCAGGGGGACTATACACTCTTTGTTGAACACTTCAAGATAGGAGGAGTTATAGTATTGCTGGTATATGTTGACGACATAATCATCACAGAGAGTGAAGAAAAGGAGAAACTAGCAATAAAGGAGTGCTTGGTTAAAGAATTTGAGATAAAGGAGCTGGGAAGATTAAAATACTTCATTGGACTTAAGGTGGCTCACTCAAAGCAAGGCATTTTTATCTCTCAACAGAAGTATGTCAAAGGCTAGTTGGAAGGTTAATCTTCTTATCCCACACAAGACCAGATATTGCATACTCAGTTAGTGTAATCAGCCAGTTTATGCATGACCCCAGGAAACTCATTTACAAGTTGCTTATAGAATACTACACTATTTCGAAGCTAATCCAGAAAAAGGAATTCTGTTTAAAAGAAACCTCAACTTGGATCTAGAAGCATACATTGATGTAGACTATGCAGGGTCTCCTACTGATAGAAGATCTACATTAGGGTACTGTACATTCCTAGGTGGCAACCTTATGACATGGAGGAGTAAGAAGCAAAATGTTGTGGCCAGATCAAGCCCAGAGGTTGAATTTTGAGCAATGGTTCAAGGAATTTGTGAGTTACTATGGCTAAAAATCATCCTTGAAGACCTAAAGATTGAGTGGAATGCACCTATAAGGCTATACTGTGATAACAAATCAGCAATAAGCATTACCCTTAATCCTGTACAACACGACATGATAAAGCACATTGAGATTGATAGACACTTCATCAAAGAGAAACTTGATAGTGGCTTGATATGCACATCTTATGTTCTAATTGGAAGACAGTTGGCAGATGTCCTTATAAAAGGATTAAACACTCAACAATTGAATGCTATTATATCCAAGCTGAGAATGGAGGATCTCTACTCACCACCTTGAGGGGGAGTGTGGGAAAATGAGTGTACAGCTGTGTACAACTCTAGTTTAAAATCTGATTTTGTAACTTATGTAACTTATGCATTTATTCTCTAGCGATTAGGTAGAAGTCAACGGCTGTTTTCTTTCCTATAGTTTAGGAGTAGAATGAGACGTGCCTTTTTGCTGGGCCATTTAATTCTCGCTGTATATATTCTCTCTTCAAATTGTACATCAATAGAATATTACAATTCCATTTTATCACATGGTATCAGAGCCAGTTTTTCCTCCCGATTGTTGGGCCCCACTTTCATAACCTTCGATGTGCCTAGGAGTATTGGGAGTCCCACATTGGATGACTGAGTCGATCTATGGGGGTTTATAAGCTCCTTAGGCGACCTCCCCCTTTGAGCTAGCTTTTGGGGCTAAGTTTTACTTAAGGGTGGCTGCCCCAATTTCAACATCCAGCTTGGTGAATATTATCGCTCCCCCTAATTCATCTGTTAATTCATCCATTACTAGTATCGGAAACTTGTCTGATATAGTAATTTGGTTGAGGGCCCGGTAATCCACGCAGAAGTAGCTTCCGTCTTTCTTCTTAACCAATAGGACGAGACTAGGAAATGGGCTAGTACTGGGTCTGATGACCCTTGCATCCAGCATTTCCTTTACTAATTTCTCAATCTCATTCTTCTTGAAATGTGGGTACCTATAGGGCCTCATCTGTACGTAAAAAGATGGAGACTTTCATTTATCATTATTAATACTGACATTTTTATTTCTCAAAAAACACTTTTAGCATTATTGTCGCTTTTTTTTTTCCTGTTGTATGTGAAAATATCCTATTCTGCAAGATATAAGAAAATGAAAAGGAATTTTGTATGAATTGAGAGTAGATAATTACACCCGACAAAATTGTATCTTCTAAGCACTAATATAAAATAACTGGATGTAAAACAAAATGTCTAATTTTCTCCACACAAAAAAAAAAAAAAACAGAAAACTGGGACTGTCTTTATTTGGGCCCTTTTTTTATCCTATATGATAAAAACTCGGAAAACTAAGTAGTTACAACAATTGGTAGGAGCCCACTCGGTCTCTGCTCCTTCCCCCAAAGTCTCAAGTGTAGTACAAGTGTTTGTTTTGGTTTCATTTCACACATTTAAGTGATTGCATCAATACCTTGATAGCCCTCCTATTGAATTTGCTTCTGCATATTTGGATAGCCCGTCTCATGCTTCCTATCCTCCTGCAGCTGGTCGAATGGTATTGATCCAATTTGGTTTGGGGATGTCTTTTGTTTGTAAATATATGAGTGAAGACTGAAGTGCCAATTTTTCGTCATGAAGATAACCCTATTTGATGTTGTTTTGGAAGTGCTGCAGATAACTGGTTTAAGGAGGCCAAAGAGAGGCATACATCTTTGAATGCAATCATTTACGGGAACATAATTTATGCACACTGGTGAGCACTCTGATTTCTTTATTTTTGGTTCAGTTATATATATTTTGTGTGTGTATATATTCAGGCTATATATATGGGAATGCCAACCTCACTCTTGTGTGAAGTTTAGTATCGTCCACATTTGGGGTTGGAATAAAATCCATATCTCTATCACTTCAAAAGACAGAATAAATGCAAGGGTATTTAGGTCATTTAGTTAAAACAATAAATGTCAGGTCATTTAATTCAAGTTTTTAGAAATACATTTTTTAGAAAATGACCTTGTTATAGGTATATGGGCATTTGGGGTTGAGCTTACTTTATGTTCTCATAGTTCTAGTAGGATGTACTACATTTACTTTGTCGGACGGTTTGGATAATTATTAGTTGCCCATGTTAGTGGAGTTAGTTTATTAGTTTCCTAATTTTAGGGGATTTGATTCTTTGCTAATTGTATGCTGATTTAGTTCCTTTTTTTTCTCTGATTCTTTTTGTCTCTCTTATAAGAGAAGGCCTTTGTATCATTATAAATATACAATTTAAAAAGGAAGAATTCATTTTAAGATGGTATCAGAGCTACTAGGCACAAAAAACCTCTACCAGCCCTAGATTTCCTTAGTCCTACTTGAGGAAAAAGGAAAAAACAGGGAAGGGAAACGTGGAATGGAATAGCTCTGTATTTCATAATTGTATTTACAAAGGTATAACACCCTTAATATATACACAAGGTGCCCTATGTGTAAAAGAAAAGAAATCAACTCCTACTTACAAAAGGATTCCTAATTACGGAGTTAATTATCCCTTAATAAGGGATTCTAATCACCATAATTATAACCTTTGTTAAAAGGCCCGCAATATTTCAACACTCCTCCTCAAGCTGGTGAATAGATATTATCCATTCCAGCTTGGTAATAATTGTTTGGAATAGAGGATTACTCAAACCCTTGGTAAGCACATCCGCAAGTTGAGTAGTAGTGGGCACATACGGTGTATAGATTAAACTACTGTCGAGTTTTTCGTTGATAAAGTGCCTGTCCACTTCAATGTTTTTTGTTGTTATGTTGAATCGGGTTGTGTGCAATACTAATTGCGGATTTGTTGTCACAGTAAAGTCTCATAGGACTATCCCACTTAATCTTCAAATCCTCCAAAATAATCTTCAGCCACAGTAACTCACAAACTCCTTGTGTCATTGCTCGAAATTCTGATTTTGCACTGGACTTAGCTACAACATTCTATTTCTTGCTCCTCCATGTGACTAGTTTTCTACCAAGGAAAGTATAGTACCCAGTGGTAGGACCTTATATCGACCATTGACCCAGCATAGTCAGCATCTGTATTTGCTTCAAGCAAGAGCCCATCACTCTTTTTAAACAGGATTCCTTTCCCTGGAGTTCCTTTAAGGTAGTGCAGTATTCTATAAGCAGCCTGCAAGTGAATCTCTATCCTATAAGCAGCCTGCAAGTGAATCTCTTTTGGATTATGCATAAATTGACTTACTATACTTATAGCATAGGCAATATCAGGCCTAGTATGAGACAAGTAAATGAGTCTTCCAAGTAATCATTGATACATTTCCTTGTCAACATCTACACCCCCTTCTGCTTCTCCGAGTTTGTGATTAGGATCTATTGGTGTACTAGCTGGTTTGCAGGCTAATTTTCCTGCTTCTTTTAGGAGGTCTACAATATACTTTTGTTGGGAAATAAAGATTCTCTATTTAGAGTGTGCAACTTCAATTCTCAGGAAGCATCTCAATCTCCCTAGTTCTTTAATTTTAAACTCCTTTGCCAACCTATGTTTTAGGGCTTGTTTTTCCATCTCATCATTTCCTGTCACAATCATATCCTTAACATATACCAAGAGAATTGTGACTCCCCTTGATCATAGCTTTGGTGAGTCTCCCAAACCAAGCTCTAGGAGACTGTTTTTAGTCCATACAATGCTTTCTTAAGCTTGCATACTTTGTTGGTGCCTAGATTCTCACTGAAGCCAGGTGGAATTTCCATATATATTTCCTCCTCAAGTTCCCCATGCAAAATGGCGTTTTTTACATCATATTGTTGCAATTGCCAATCATAGTTGGTTGCTAGGGACAGTAAGATTCTAACTGTGTTCATCTTGGCAACATGAGCAAAAGTTTCTTGATAGTTTATCCCATATGTCTGAGTGTATCCCTTGGCAACTAATCTGGTTTTATACCTTTCAAGAGTGCCGTTTGCCTTATGCTTCACAATATGTAACCATTTGCATCCCATTGGCCTTTTTCCTTTAGGTAAGTCCACCACTTCTCAAGTCTTATTTTTGTTCAAAGCCTCCATTTCAACAGCCATGGCATTTTTTCAATGTTTACAGGATAAAGCCTCAAATAATATAGTGGGAATGGACACAGTGTTTAGACTCATAAGGATCCTCTTATGAGATGGTGAACATTTTTCAAGGGACACAAAGTGTGAAAGAAGATATAGATGATGTTTAGTACATTTTCGAGTTCCTTTCCTAACAGCAATAGGCAAATCAATATTAGATATAGGTTCAGTTGTAGATTAAGGGCTAGGAGTTGTTACCTCATTTCTGGAGTAAGGGGCTGATGATGAGACCTGCTCTGGTTCAGGAATAGGATTTACCCTACTCGAATACACCTGAGAGAATCGTGGGTTATCTGTAGCATCACCTGTGAACTATGAGGATATGAGCATAGATGATGATGGCTGAGATAAAGATAGGTCTAGAAGAAAAAGGTCTTTATCCTTATCTTCCAAGAATATGGTCTCCCCCTGAAGATAAGTTTGGGTAAAGTATGGCTCGTGCTCAACAAAAGTCACATTAGCAGAGACAAAGAACCAGTTGGTAGGCAGATGATAGCACTTGTATCCGTTTTTGGTGGAAGAATACCTCCACAAAAATACATCATATGGCTCGTGGGTCAAGTTTGCCTCTATTTTGACTGTGAATGTGAACAAATGACACACACCTAAATATCCGAGGAACAAGGTGATTTGCGGTATTAATGTCAGGGTAGAACTGAGCAAGTGTTTCCATAGGATTGTTGAATCCCAAAACTCTGGAGGGTAATCGGTTTATGAGGTGAGTGGCTATAAGAACTGCTTCCCTTCAGTATCATTTGGGAACATTATTTTGGAACAAAAAGGCTTTGGTGGTAGCGAGTATATGACCATTTTTCCGTTCGGCCACCCCATTCTGTTGTGGATTGTGAACACAAGAAGACTCGTGAATAATCCCTTCTTGTTTAAAGTAGTGGGACAAGGTTTGATTGAAGTAGTCCCTTGCATAATCCGATCTAAACCTTTTGATTTGTACCCCAAATTGAGTTTGGATCAAGGTATGAAAATGAGGGAGAACATCACGCACTTTAGATTTGGATTTTAACAAAAGTAGCCAAGTACTCTAGTACAGTCATCAATAAAAGAAACAAATCATCTAGACCCAGAACAAATCATCTAGCCCCAGAGATATTTGGAATGGTGGATGGACCCCATATGTCACTATGTATTAAAGAGAAAGGAGTAGAGCTTCTCTTATTAATATTTGGAAAGCTTACACGTTTATATTTGGCTAGTTCATAGACATCACAATGAAAACTTTCAATGTCTAGCCCTTTAAAGAAAGAAGGAAACATAGTTTTAAGAGTACCAAATGTGGGATGACCAAGTCGAAGGTCGTGAAGCCATACTCTATCTTTATTGGTGGGAGAATGCTTGGAAAGAAAGGAAAGAGGTGGCTTGTTCTTGCTGCTACCAAGGTTTTCGGGTGGCTCAAGGTAGTATAATCCGCTTGGCTCCTTAGCATGTCCAATAATCTTCATTGAACCTTGGTCCTGAAATGCATAGTGAGTTGGAAAAACGATTACTTTGCAATTTAAGTCATGGGATAGTTTTTGAATAGACACAAGATTATTGAAGAGTTTAGGACATGGAGAACATCCCTAAGAACAAATGAAGGGCTAATCTGGATATCTCCAATACTTGCCACAGTGATTAAGGAACCATCGGTAGTACTTATTTTTTTATTGCTAGGACATAGGGTATAAGTACCAAATTTATGAGAGGAATGGGTCATATGGTCTGTGGCTCCAAAATCAATAATCCAAGAATTTGAAAAACCACTACCTGAGGTATTTAGGCCAAAAGAGAATTTATTTGAGTGTGCCAAAAAAAAGGTACTTGTGAATAGAGAAGGTTTAAGAGATACTAAGATTTTGCAGCCTCTCAATATCTTCGGTAGTAAGTTATGGTTCTTTGTGAGCCTTGTTTTCCTCCACTTGGGGGTGGCTTGATGTGTCCCTCCTTGATTCTGTTATCCCCCCTTATAGCCCCACTTTTTGCTCGAAGTGGAAGGCTTACTATGTAACTTTCAGCACTTCTCCTTGGTATGCCATGGTTTCTTATAATAAGTGCACCACAAGTTATTGCGATTGTCACCACCAGATGTCTTGGATAGTTCCAATTTCCGCCCGTTAGGGGAGGTTGTTCCTCGACTAGTTGTTTGATTAGTTAACAGGGCTGAGTATCAGTAATTTTAGGTTCAAGCATTACTCCTCATCTACTTTCTTCACTTAGAACAATGGAAATTGCAGCATTTAGAGAAGGCAATTATGCCTTTCCTTGAATTTGAACTTTAATTGGATCATACTCAGCATTGAGGTCGGCCAAAAACTCATATATCCAGTCCTTCTCAACCTCACGTTTGAGTGTGGTTGCATCTTGATGTAGCGGTAATAGTCCAATTCTTGCCATAACCCTTTAAGCTGATTGGCCTATTCAGTGATAGATTTGCTTCCCTGCTTAGTGGAGGAGGCCTGACTTTCAATTCATAAACTTGGGCAGCTTCTTGAACCTTGGAGTAGGTTTGTTTAACTACCTCTCAAATATCCTTTGCAGTAGGTAAAAACATACACGTATCGCTGATTTCTGGTGCCATGGAATTCCATAACCAAGCCATGATCGTTGAGTCTTCTTCATCCCATGCAGCAAATGAGGGATCTGTCGCCTGTGGTCCAGTTCCTAGAAGGTGACTGAGTTTGCCTTTTCCCTTCAGGAAGGTTTGCACCAATTGAGACTACTTGAGATAATTTTTTCCATTCAAATGGTATGCTGCCTCTGCCTGGATGAACTAAAGATCACTGGGAGTTTGAGATTTTACACTTTCAGGATGAACCATGGTGGTATGAGAGGCAGTGTCCTCAACTTTAGACATTGTGAGTAATGAACAAGCTCAACAAAAAAGATTTTTTTTTCTCAAGAATAGCAATGACAATGAAGCCAACAAAAACAAGAGTGCCTAATAGTACCCGAAACAAGAAAACAGTACCAACAATATCAAATAATACCAGTTTGAAGCTGCAATGAAGGTAATAGAGGCTTGGCAATGAGTGCCAAGTATGGGTAGGCCGGAAACAAGTAGTCAACAGCGTCTGTGTTGAACAGTTGGCCAACAGAGCGCTCACGCGCCAGTGCATGGGTGACAAAGTAGCAAGCTGAAGGTGGAGCATGTGGCGGCTAATGACGGCGTCATTCGAACGGAGAGCTGGTCGGTAGTTTTTGAAGGTATCGGAGGTATGACCCAGGTGACTATTCGCCCAGATCTTATGGTTTTAGAAAAGAGAGAAGATGGAAATGAAGGCCAACGTTAAAAATTGCCCAAGGACGAGGGCTCTGAAACCATGAGGAAAAAGGAAAAAAATGACAAGGGAAATGTGAAATGGAATAGCTCTGTATTTCCTAATTGTATTTACAAAGGAATAACACTCTTAATATATACACAAAGTGCCCTATGTGTAAAAGGAAAGAAATCAACTCCTAATTAGAAAAGGATTCCTAATACTGAGTTAATTTTTCCTTAATCAAGGGATTCTAATCACCATAATTACAACCTTAATCAAGGGATCCTAATCACCATAATTATAGCCTTCCTTAAAAGGCCCGCAATATTCCAACACTACCTTCTTCCTTAACCATGTCTAAAATTACCTCAGCCTCAGATCCTCCCGTCCAAATAAACCATGGTACTGAACCTAAAACTTCTTTGGGTGATTAAATTGCCCACTCGGTTCAGATTACCACAATTTGCCTAAATGGTGCGAATTTCTCGCGATGGTCTCAATCCGTGCGCATGTACTTCTGTGGAAGAGGGAAGGTGGGCTACGTAACTGGTGAGGTGACGAAGCCAGCCCATAATGATCCACAGTATTCTATGCTACCTGGGATGCTGAAAATTCTGTGGTGATGACATGGCTGGTGAACTCCATAGATGAAGACATAAGCTCCAGCTATATGTGCTATCCCATAGCTAAGGAACTTTTGGATAATGTTACTCAAATGTACTCTGATTTCGGTAATAAAACACAAGTCTATGAACTCAATCTGAAACTTGGTGAAATTCGACAAGAAGGAGAAAGTGCCAACAAGTATGTCAACACACTGAAACAAATATGGCAAGACCTTGACCTATTCAAGAGGAATGGAAGTCAATTGAAGAGTTCATTTACCACAATAAGATGGTCGAAGAAGGCCGAATATTCAAGTTTCTTGCTGCACTTGACATTGAGCTAGATGAAGTTCGAGGATGGATTATTGGGAGGTAGCCTCTTCCTCCAATTGGTGAAGTACTTTCTGAGGTAAGAAAGCAAGAAACTTGGAGGAATGTTATGCTTGGAAAAGATAGGAGCACTGACACCACATACCTGGCTACAGTGGATGCCCACATAAGTAAAAATATTCCCAACCAGAGAAGGACTAGCGAATCATCTTGAGTGTGGTGTGACTACTGCAACAAACCTTGTCACACACAAGAAATCTGCTGGAAAATTCATGGCAAACCAACAAATTAGAAAGGTAGCAAGCAAGGCAATAAATCTAATTGAGCCCCTCCTACATCTCATGAAGTCGAGATAAGTCCCTTTAGTAGAGAGCAACTTGATCGTTGTCCTTAAACTACCAAAGTCTAATTCCTCATCCAGTGCTCCTAGTGGTTTTCTTGCACAAGCAGGTAGTAATTCTGGATCTTTATCTTGCACTTTAGATTTAGTACACCATGGATCATTGATTTAGGTGCTTCTGATCATATGACCTGTCTTTCCTCTTTGTTTAAAACCTATTCTCCTTGTTCTGATAATGAAAAAATTAGAATGGCAGATGGAAGTTTGTCACCTATTGCAAGGAACGGTATCATAACACTTTCCGACGTCATAGATTTAAAATGTGTACTTCATAAACGAAAACATTCATGTAAACTCTTATCCATGAGTAAGCTTTGCCAAGATTCTAATTGGCAAGTTACTTTCTTTGATTCTCATTGTTTGTTTCGGGACCAAAACTCGAGGAGGATGATTGGTAGTGCTAGAATGATAGACAATCTTTATTACTGTGGTGATAAGTCCTCCAAGAGTAAAAGTGCTCAAGGCTTGTATGAGTTCAAAACCTGCTTGAGAACAAATAATGCCTTGGCACCTTAGACTAGGTCAACCTAGTTTTCAATATCTTAAACATTTGCTTCCAACTTTATTTATGACTGTAGATTGTTCTGCTTTTTCATTGTGAAATTTGTGTTCTTGCAAAAAATCATCGTATTTCTTATATCTCTAAACCCTATCATGCATCTAAATCTTTCCATTTGACATAGTGATGATTCGGGTCCCCCTAAAATCACAACATTGCTAAAAGAAATGGTTTGTAAGTCTTATTGATGACCATGCTCGGCCGTGTTGTGTGTATTTAATGAGTGACAAATCGGATGTGGCAACTTTGTTTAAAGCTTTTTATAGCATGGTTGAAAATTTGTTTGAAACAAAAATCAGTATCCTTCATACTGATAATGGAATAGAATACTTTAATGCATGCCTGGGAGGTTTTTTAACGGAAAAAGGGATTCAGCATCAATCTACATGTCAAACCACTCGCAAAATGGCCCCACTAAAAGAAAAAATAAACGTTTACTTGAGGTAGCTCGTGCCATTATGTTCTCTATGAACATTCCAAAAAAAGTGGGGAGAAGCAGTTTTAACAGCATCATATTTGATTAATAGGATGCCTACTCATGTTTTAAATTTTATCTCACCTTTGGACAGTTTCAAGACTGTGTATCCTACATCTAGAATGTATGCTGACTTGCCCTTAAAAATTTGTCGGGTGTACTGATTTTGTTCACATACCAGCATCTCTTGTTCTAAACTGGATCCTTGTGCTAAGTATTTTTTCATTGGGTATTTTCCAAATCAAAGAGGATATAAATATTTTAATCCTACAACAAAATAGCTATATGTTAGTATGGATGTAACCTTTTTGGAAAACCAACCTTTCTTTGATAAAAATTCTCTTTAGGGGGAGACAAGAACTAATGAAGACAAATTTTTGCATGATCCTCTACCCAATACAAGTTTGCTATCTACAAGGCTATTGAAACAATTGTATAGGGTATTGAAAATGAATGAAAATATATCAAAATTGGATACTTCTGGAGAAATACCACAATCAAATAATGAGCTTTTGGTTTATTATAGATGGAAAGCCAATAGGGATAAAGGTTCTTCTATCACTCCAGTGCAAGAACAACTCTTTGGGAATTGACTCCTTGAATGTTCCAGGTAATAAAAATATTTCTGATTATGACATTCCTATAGCCCTTAGGAAACGAGTGAGGACATGTACTAATCACCCTATTGCTAAATATCTGTCCTACAAAAATATCTCTAATAATCATAAAGCTTTTACATCTAAAATTACTAATATGTTTGTCTTGGAAAACATTAAAGAAGCTCTAGATGATCCAAATTAGAAGCTAACAGTTATGTAGGAAATGAACACTCTTAAAAGAAGTGGGACTTTGGAAATTGTTAATGTGCCAAGAGATAAGAAGACAGTAGGTTGCAAATGGGTTTTTACTGTCAAGCGCAAAGCATATGGAAGTATAGAAAGATACAAGGCAAGGCTAGTAGCCAAAGGGTTCACACAAACCTGTGCAATTTATTACCAGGAGACCTTGCTCTAGTAGCTAAAATCAATTCAATCTGAGTCCTATTGTCACTGGTTGTAAAGAACGCATTCCTAATTGGGGATTTGGAAGAGGTGTTTATGAGTGTTCCACTTGGTTTCTGTAATTCTGGTGGAAAAAGTTACTATTTCATTCATAGGACAGTCATATATATACATAGTCTAGCTCCTATGATCATGCTATCCAATCCCCTATAATCATGCTATCCAATCCATATAATTAAGCTATATTACCATATTTACATCCTGTAACAGCTATCTAGAATCTTTCCATATTTACATTCTA
>JASKGM010052476.1:0-19616 GCA_034509205.1 Ceratonia siliqua
GAAGTCAAGCAACTATGAGTTCCATATCTCCAGGTAAGCACATTGGATGATCCTATGCCTTAGATCTGGATAATGAGATTTTAAAGTTAGAATTTGTGCTTCAAGTACCTCAATATAATTTTAGTGTATGATATTGTTAAATAAAAATATTACTCTTATAAACTTCTTATAAAATAAGAGAGATAAAAAAATTTATAATGAAATGATAATATATTAATTAATCATGTTAAAATAAGTGCAGTGTATGGAATAAATTTATAGAGTATTTGTAACTGTGTATTTGTAAAATATCATCCAACCTCCAAAGTCCAACCTTCCCTGTATCATCCTTTTAAGAGCCGCACCATTTAGTCGTAGGTTTCTTATTGAAGCCACCGTGAGAGTGCCAGTTGTGGGCAGCCATGAATAAGTCCATGGCGTGTGGGACGCTTCACGGACTAAAGTCAAATTCAAATTCACCTTCCAATTTTGCTTGTCAAATTCATATTTGTGAACAAATTCATTTCGAAATCCGAAAATGGTATTTAATAAATTTGTTTCATAGAGAAAGTAATTATATTAAATATCTAATGTTTATATTAATTTCTAAGTTAGGTGAAGAAAAGGGTCTGAGTATCCTATTACCATCTACTACTTGCAACCAAACAGTCACAAACAAATGGTGAAATGTCAATTTGTGGACCCTCTTTCTATTTTTCTCATATTTTTATTTTTCTAGGAAACTTCTAAGCTATCTAGTATCATACCGCCGTTTTTAAATTTTAAATTTTTATTAATCCACTTTCTTTTGATTTTTTTAAAGAATTATGTTTTAAATTCTTAAATTCTTTTATTTTTTTAAAATAAAAATTATGTATTCTTAAAATACATCTGGCTCCCAATTATTATGTTTTTATAATTTTTTATTTTTATAATTTTTATTTTTTAATATTAATTAATTATTTTCTAGGTTATATAATTTTTTGAGAATTTTTTAAAATATTTTTAAGAGTTTTTATATTTTTTTTATAATATTCATATATAATTTTTTGACATTATTTATTTATAAGTATAAAAATTTTAAAAAATTTTAAAAAATTTTAAAAAATATATATGACATAGATAATAATTTATTTTTATTAAAAAATAAAAAAAAATATAATCTATCCTTTTGTGACGGTAAGATAAAATGCTCTTATTTTTAAATGATTAGAAATAACGTATTTTAGCACCTTTTAATAAAAAATTTTACTTTATTTTTTTTATATTATAAAGTATTATATTAAAAAATTTTAAAACATTTGAAAAAAACTTATTTTTTTCAAATATTATGAAAATAAAATAATTTTTAAAACATTCCGGTGAAATTATTTCCTAAATATATTTTATTTTATTAATAATATTATTAAATATTAAATAAACATATATTTTATGAAATATCTATCAAAAGAAAATATTTTATGGAATAATTAATAAATAACTTTTATTATTTTTAAAATACTGTATTTTAAAAATAATATTCTATAGTTTTTTAATATTTTAAATAATTTCAAAACGACATCTAAAAAATAATAATGAGTCTCATCAAATATTATTATAAAATACTAAATTTCTATAAAATTAACTCAATAATTAATATGATTACCAACAAGAGAAACTAGTGGTCCAATACATAATATTTTCCTCCGTATAAAAGCACTTTCATGGAAGGTGGGAACTTGCGCAGCTGCGCTTCATTTTCCTTGAACCTCACACGGTAACCGTGTTTAAGAGCTCAGCCCCCAATCCCCATTCGTCCTCCTCCCTATTATTCAGTTAATTCTTCGCTCCTAAGAAAACCCTTTTAATTAAAACTCATTTTAGCGCCCGACTTTTTTTCAGAAAATTTTTTCTCTGAAAATGACGCAGTAATCCATTGCCAACGGGTTCTCATATATAATTCCTTTTCCTTCTCTCTCTCTCTCTCTCTCTTCATCTTATATTCTTATATCATAAAGCAGCAAACAAGCCAGGGCCTGGCCTGCTTGTTTGTTTCAATATTCTTCATATTTCAGTGCCATTCAAAAACAGAGCAGGTAACTGTAAATGGGTAAGAAGCTCGATGCTCTGTTTGGTAGAGGCTTCAAGGCTGCGAAGTTCAAGCCTCTCGTTAACCTCGCCATCTCCCGCCTTGCTGTCTTCAAGAACCAGCGCCAGGTTCGCTGCAAACAGGCCCGTTCTGATGTCCTTCAACTTCTTGAACTGGGTTACCATGAACGAGCTCTGCTTCGTGTAAGATCATAATAGCTGTTATCTTGTCTCTCAAATCCGACATTTTCATCTGAAATATACCTTTTTGTTTTTTGGGTTTTGAAAAACGGGTTGTTTTTGACAGGTTGAGCATGTGATCAAGGAGCAGAATTTGTTGGATGTGTACGATACCATTGAACGGTACTGTAACCTCTTGATCGAAAGGGTCCACCTCATTGAGCAAGAAAGGTTGGTTCAATTCTCAGTTCATTCGTGATTTTGCTGACAGATTTTGTATTCGTTTTTCTTTTCAGATAAGTTCTAATGGTACTCATGAGTTTGGTTCTGTTGATGTTATAGAGAATGTCCTGAGGAACTAAAGGAGGCAGCGTCGGGTTTGCTCTACGCGGCTTCAAGGTGTGGAGATTTTCCAGAGCTTCAAGAGATTCGTGCAGTTTTGACGTCTCGCTTTGGGAAAGAGTTCGCTGCTCGTGCTATTGAGTTACGCAATAACTGCGGAGTCCATCCTCAGGTATATAATCTTTGTGGTTCTGCAACCGCAATCAGTAAACTTTGTCAAGTCTCATATTCAAGTATTTACTTATTTTTATCAATGTTTTTCGTAAATTCACTCTCCCTGCCTTCTTTTAAGTGGGCAAGGATGAATCTATTAAGGTTGCAATCTTACGAATCCTAAAGAATGGTATCTAGTGATTAATATGAATTTGGAACAACATCAGGAGATATCAGTTGTGCAGAAATTTAAGAACATCATTTTGATTCTGTGAACTCTTAAAAAAGTCAAAGGAGTTATCAGTTGTGCAGAAATTTTAGTGTGATGATCCCTGTTTATAACAGTGAGGAAGGTGGTGAATTTTGTTGAAGAAGACACTAAATATGACATTGCTAAGGTTAAGGGACTTGCGGATAATTGTAAATATCACATAGTATGACGTTAGTGAGGGATAAAAGGTATCATATGATAGAAGTAAATAAATTGGATGGCATTTGTGATTAGATAGAAAATGCTCTTGTAGGTATATAAAGTGAATACTAATAGAGGGGAGCGTGTCTGTTCGTCATGACGCAAACCAAGTTATGGTTGTCGTAGAGATTTCTTGGGATTAATATACATGCTGCCAAAAAACAAGAACCTTTTAGTGTTAATTATAAGTAATTTCTTTCTCTAATATATATCATGCTCTGTAATGATCAATTTTGTATTGGGTACCTGTAGATGATACAAAAGCTGTCAACAAGGATGCCAAGCTTGGAAAGCAGAATGAAGGCACTGAAAGAAATTGCTTCAGAGAACAGTATTGTTCTGCTGCTCGAAGAAGCTTCTGTTTTAGTTGAGGTATACATTTTAAGGCACCAAACATTGAAGTGTTCTTGTTTATCACACTTGTTTTAACAGCTAATTATGGTGTTTGATGTGATCAATGCAGGAACAAGGAAATGTCACGAAGCAAAAACTTCCCGACTCTGAAATGAGGGAAAAAGAGAATCTCCACATTTTGAGTAATAGAGGAAAAGATGATAAGTTCTCTGATTCCCTTGAGGCCAGGCAGAAGTATAAGGGCGTAGCTGATGCAGCGCAAGCAGCTTTTGAGTCAGCAGCATATGCAGCTGCTGCTGCAAGAGCAGCTGTGGAACTCTCACGATCTGAGCCACATGATCCTGATGATCAGAATAGTCCAACCCGACCGAGAAATGTGTTGGATGGACATGATTCTGTGAAAGTTATGTCTCAAGTGGAAGACAAGGAAATCCTCCGTGAAAATCAAGGTGAACAAATTGACAAGAATGCAGAAGAGTTACCGAAGCCAAAAGATATTTCAAAAGATATTTCATGTTCCAATTCAGATGATGAGACTATGAAGGAGGCCTCCGTGTCAGTGGTTACAAAACTTGATGCTGATACTTTTGAAAAGGAACTAGCTTTTGATGAGAGTGATAATGAAGCAGATGATAAACAGAAGAGCAATCAATCTTTCAAGCAGATATCTTCAAAGAATCATGCTGGTATAGAGGTTGGGTCTGGTCCTACGGCCTCAACGATAAACGAAGGCACACAATCTAAGATACAGAGCACACCGCATGTGGACTTGGAGAAGAAGCCATTTTCAGTGAGGACTAGACGAGTTTGGGGTTACTGAGTAAGGATGAGTGCATGCAGCATGTGATTTTGCATATCAGAATTAAATTTTGCTGATGACTTAGGCTAAGTGTGTAATTGCTCGAGTCGTTAATTTTTCTATTATACATTCCCCAAAGAAAAAAATTTCATTTTGGATTTAGTGTGTAAAATAATTTTTACATAATTGAAGGGATAACTATAGAGAATTATGTATTTCAACTAAGTCTTTCTCTCTGCACATGGATACAGGAGACAAATTTCAGTTGATATTTTGGGAGTTTTTAAAATTAAGAAATTTTTTTTTTTACTTTTTAAAATCAATTAATTAATTTTTATAGTATGAATTTTTTTTAGAATTTTTTAAGATGTTTTTGTATTTTTTATAAAATTTTTTAAGTTATAAATAAATAGTAAAAAAAATAGGGATGAATAGTAAAAAAATGTAAAAAACTTTAAGAAAAAATTGAAAAATATTTTAAAAAAGTTATATGAGGTAAAAAATACTTAATTAATTTTAAAAAGTAAAAAAAATTAAAAGATAAATAAAATAAATAAAAAAAATAGGAAATACGTAGCTTGGTCCTCATATTTTATCATAAAAAATTCTAAGCTACTTCTCTAATCCTATTTTCTTTCCATGCCACCTCATTTTTTGATAGTGTCAATTTATTATGTTTTATATTTTGTGTCTCAACTTTTTTTACTATTTAATATTAATTAAATATTTGTTATATCATATATATTTTTTTAAAATTTTTATATTTTTTATATTAAAATTTTTTTATAACTTTTATACTTATAAATAAATAGTGTCAAAATTTATTAGTAAATAGTATAAAAAATTTTTAAAAAATTTTTAAAATTATATGACCTAGATAATAATTAATTAATGTTAAAAAATAAAAAAAAATCAAAATTAAAAGTTAAAAAAATATAAAATTTGGTTCCCAAAAGTTATAGTGTGAGGTTGCACAGCAACCCTTTTTACCATACACTAAGTAGATGGCTGCAAAAGAAACTTGAGAATTCTAAGAAATTTCTGGGAATAAGTGGAGCCGCTAATTCGTTTTCATCGGATGATTTCAAGTTAACACTAGATTACACAAATCTTAAATCGTCCTCTTTTCCCAGCCCAGAATCATCAATTTAAGCCAGGATATTAGCATACCAGGTAAAGATTTTGTAAAGGGACACCTGGGTTCCTATCATGGAAAATGATAAAATAGTGTGTAGAGTTAGATTCATTTCCTGGAACTCAATCAACATTAATCAGTAGGTTTGTAGTCGGAAAATTAAGTTCAGTTCCATAATGCTTTATCACCGTAAACCATGAACATGCGGATAGTGTGCTATACAATGAGACTAAGGCCGGCCCCGAAGAGAAATATAAACAATCATATTGCACTATTTATGAGACAATGATCCAGTGAGCTATGCTTGTAATCTTACTGCGACTAAACCCAAAACTTGCGCTTCATTATAAAAACTAAGGCTATGTAATCATGTTCTTTAAGGTAAGACACCAAAGAATTTAACCCCTAATTTGTCAAACAGGAAGGATAGAATTCTTATAAATATATCACTTCTCCCTTGGCCGCTTCTTACCACATTGCAACAGTTCACTATATGACTGCAAATTCACATCAACATCTTCATCATATTCTATTCCAAGCTCCTCCTGAAATGTTCAGACAACTATGAGTAACATAACAGAAAAATCATACCTAGTTTGCGAGACATGCCAAAAAAAGAAACCTTAAATTCTTTGGGATCCTTAGGTGAGTTCTCAGTGAGGGTATCCCATAAATCCTTGAACATTCTTTTACGCTTTCTCCACTGACTGAATTTCTCCGAGAACGTGTGCTCAACTGCCTTGCGTTCTTCTGGTCTCACCAGCGTAACACCTCCGCGTAACTTAGCCAATTTGTTCTTCATTTCTTCAACCTTACATAGAATATAAAGATGCAGAGTATTTTAGTTGTAACTGCAGAATCATCAATTCCCTTTTAATGAAGGAAAATGTGCATGAACATCCATGTCAGCTACCTCTATTCTCAGCTTTGCTTCTCTTTCACGGATTTGTTCCAGTGTTAAATTTGATTGCAATGTTCTAATTTCTGCAGTAACAAGTTATATCTGTAAATTGCCCGGTGAAAGCTTTTTTTCTTGTTTCAGATTCATGACAATTAGTATATAGAACACAATATTTGATCATATTTAGCAGTGTATTGGTTAGAAGAACATGTATAATATGACTTCAGCTTACCTCCTTCAACCTCGCTAATAGCCTTTTTCTGTTCTTCCAGCTGTTGTTGCAGGTTGGCATTTTGTTCCTTCATCTGATTAAGCTCTTCATTGTTTGGAATATTGAATTGATCTTGCCGCGCTAGGTATATCTTCTGCTTACCATACTCCTTAAATGAAATTCGCCCACTATCAGCAAGATTGTCCAGTGCTTTCTGTACGGCTGCCTTCTTGAGGTTGAACTTTTGCAATGCATCGGCCGCATTTTGAGAGTTTAATGGCCTATTTTGCTGTGTAAAGGAAATGAAGAACATTCTATGATTATTGTCACGTAGCCAACACTACATTGAACAAAATCTAACGAATTTGCTCTCAGCTATTGCTGGAGGACACTCATCGAAACAAACAGTTGACTGCTTTTCTCAGATCCCAATCAACAGAAGCTACAGTTGAAAGGAGAAAATTATGCAATTTTGGTAAGTTCAAGAAAATAAAAACGCATACAAATCAAAATTGCTAGCAAACTGATCAAAGATTTACAAGCGCAACCCTTGTTTTAGAAGGCATTTCTTATGAAGCCCAAACGCAAACGATTACTAAGCATAAGAAAGTCTTGCCTCATTCACGAAGTTCAATACGATCGCTGCAAAATTAACAGAAAAAGGGAAAACAGAAGACAGGCGATGTTAAGTTCACAAAGAAAAACCAGCAAATCGAAACTGAGAACAAAGCATTGGCAAAAATCAAAAAGGGGGAAACAGATAACGGAGAAATTGCCGCAAGAAGAAGACTTAGTTCAACAAAATAGATTTAAGCAAAGAAAACAAGCAAGAGAGAGCAACGATGGTTCCGGTGATGATCTTACCTTCGGCACTATCGGATTTTGGAGCCATTGTTTGGAAGGCAAGAAAATGGGCGGGAAAACTCCGGAACTCCTTTTTCTTTCCTTCCCTTTCGCGAGGAATGCCTGATAAACAGTAGCTGTGTACGACATCGTTTTAAATGGATTCCTTTTACCGCATTTACCCTTTGTTAAACATAGAATTACGAAAATCACATTCGCTTACACAATATCTCTACTCTAGCCGTGTGCTCTAAATTAGTAAATTCAAATGCTTAAATTTAGGATCCGAATCTGAATCCAGTCATTTTTACCGATCAATAATTGTTACCATCCTATATGGGTGTAACTCCCCTATATGTATACACTTGTGGATTACTATGATTGGACATTCTTTTATTTGTTAACGTGCTCTTTTTTTTTATTTTTTTATTTATGTGTGTTCAATGGTTATGATGGAAAAAAAAATATTATTTTTAAAAGAATAACTAGACCTACGTCCCTCAAATTTCTGTCAAGCGATGAGAGCAATGATGAAAAAAAGACGTCCCTCTAGGAGATTGTTTGTTTTTTTCGTTAACATTTGTAGAAAAAATATTTTAACAGTATAAAAAAAGAATAATATTTAAATATTTGAACATATGATATGAAAAATATTAGATAACATATTATATTATTTTATATTTATATTTGGTATAACTTCAAAATAAATTTAAAAAAAAGATTTCTTTAAATTATATGGGTATGTTTGTTTACTTATTATATTTAATTTTGTTTGGATGTTATTATAAGGCATTATTACTTAATTATATATATCTGAAACCAAACAAATTTTGTAAAGCACTTTTTTAATATAAGATACGATCGAAGTTAAGAGAATAAATTTTTTTTATACAAAATTAAAAATAAAGAAGAAAGAATTACGAAGCTTAATACTTAGATTTTATCTGGATTAATTTTTCTTTTTAGATAAGTCATTTTGTTCTTAAAAGAATCCATTTTACTACATTTTCATATGTTCGGACCTCTTTATCTCTTAAAAAAGAAGGAGGTGAAGAATGAAAAATTATGATTAAAGGAGAATTTTAATTTTATAATTTTTTTTATTTGAAGGAGGGGATCAATTTTTACTTTACAAATTTATCGTTATAGAACAAATTAGAGATTCTATTATACATTTAATATGAAGATAGTGAGAAATTATTATTTAATTTTTTATTATAATATTATAGTTAAAATTTATCATAATTAAAAATTTAAATTTTTATTATGTCATGAAAACTAAAGATATACTATTTCATTATAAAATTAATCTTTATAAATATTTTAAGTATTAGAAAATGTATTAGAATAAAAAATAATTTCTTAATCAAATATTTTCAAATTATATTTTTTCTTACATTCAATTGTTTTTTATTAGAATTATTTTTACATAATTGTTATTTTATTTTAAAAATTATTTTTTAATCATATATATATATATATTTTATTATTTTTAAATTAAAAATATATTTTAATTCATTAAAAATAATTAATTTAAAATTTTTTATGCATATTTTTTTAATAATTTTTTTAATTAAGTTTTTTTACAATTTTGTAATTAAATATTATTTTTAATTTAAAAATTATTCTCATTGATAAAATTTAAATATAAAATAATTTTTTATTATATTAAAATATATTTTTTAAATTAACTTCTTATTTTATAAAAATATTTTTTTAGAAGATCTGAACCTCTTCTACTAGTTACTACTAAGGCCATGTTTGTTTAGGGGCAAAACTACGGTACAGCCCCCCGTACTGTACAGCCCATATAAAAATATAATATTTTTTTAATTTTTTAACTTAATTTTTTTTATTTTTTAACATTAATTAATTAGTATCTATGTCATATAATTTTTTAGAAAATTTTTAAAATTTTTTAAATTTTTTTACATCTTCTATACACTATTTATTCATAATTTTTTGATACTATTAATTTATAAATAAAAAGTATTTTTAAAAAATATAAAAATGTTTTAAAAAATTCTTTAAAAAATACATGAGGTAAATAATAATTTATTAATATTAAAAAGTAAAAAAAAGTAAAAAAAATAAAAAAAAATTAAAGGCTGTAGCCTACTGCCCCAAACTTGGGGCGATAGGCTAGAGGTATCCTTGTTTAGACTTATTTTGAGAATAAATTATTTTTTTAAAAAAATTATTGCATTCTGATAAAAATATACTTGTTTGTTTGAATTTATAGAAAACGGATAAGTTAAAACTTCCTATAAGGAGAAGTTAAAATTTTTAACTTTTGCTGATAAGAAAAAAAAATAAGAAGAAAAAAAAACTTTCATTTTTAAAATTATTCACCCTATTTCAAAAGCCTTTCTAAATTATTACATTTAAATATAAAATAACTTCTCCTTAAAAAAAATATCATTCTTTCTAAATATATATATATATATTCTAATAAATCTAAACAATAGCGTCTAAAATATGGTTTCAGTTTGAAAGCCCGTAAAAGCCGAAGTGCATATAGCTTAAATTTGAGTTTACACCTTTTATGGGCCTTAGTTCATTATATTTAAATCCAAATAATATTCGTAAGGTTTAAAAAAAAAAAACTTTTCTTGCTAACCAAAAAATAAAAACTATTTTCTTGACAATAAAATCGGAATATTTTCGTTCTATTCTCTCTCCCTCTTCCTCTCCCATCCCTCTTGGTCTCCTTCCGAATTCTGGAACCTGAGGCGGCCGGCGGGAAGGTAGTAAGATTGGTAAGAGACTCTGATACTTTCAATTCGTTGATTTGTTCAAGGAATTGCATCATTTTACTGTTTAACTGTAAACTGAAGGATCTTCAATATTTGATTGAACCAACATTGAATCACACCCTCTGTTTGATTGCCTAGAAAGCTCGGAGAGGAGCTAGGACCTTACAATTTTGAATCTTCATGATCTGCGATTTCTTATTTTCCTATAAATTAAGAAAAAAGATTCACTCGACGGGTTTCAGGAGTCACAATTTGGTAAATTGAAGCATCGATTCTTTAATACTTGCAAAGTCAATTACGATCTAGAAGGACTGTTAGACTTAGATATTACGGGATTTTCTTTATCTCCTCTTTTCCTCCAACAGCCTTCCAGTAACTTGATTTAATCACTAGGGTTTTGTTTTCTAGTTCTGACTAAAAGTTTTCGCATGTCTTTCCGATGTTTGTGTTTAAGGAAGTTTTGGAATATTACGTTGTTTGTTGGTGAATGGTGAGTAATAATTAAAATTTAAGAATGCCCCAAAAAAATTTCTTCTTTTTTTTTCATTTTAAAATTTGATAAACATTTATTTTACTAAAAAATTATGACTGAGATTTTGTTAATGAGTATGAACATAAAGAGAAAAAAAAAGGTTCCAAATTCGAGGGAACTTTAAAAAAAAAATTATACGTTAAGATCATAGTAGTGTAATAATCGAATAGTGTTTGGTGTCTGAATTGTTTGTTGTTCTCCTAGTTACTCTTTATTCTCTGAAGATGTGGTAGATTTGAGGTACACCCCTTCTAACAACTCGACTAATTTTCTAATTCTGCCAGAAATCTTGGAAACAAAATGTCTATGGTTGATGAACCACTATATCCTATAGCGGTGCTTATAGATGAGCTGAAAAATGATGACATCCAGCTCCGCCTGAACTCAATTCGCAGACTATCGACAATTGCACGTGCTCTTGGGGAGGAGCGAACACGTAAGGAATTAATTCCATTTTTGAGTGAAAACAATGATGACGACGACGAGGTGCTTCTTGCAATGGCAGAAGAGTTGGGAGTGTTCATTCCTTATGTTGGAGGCGTGGAACATGCCCATGTGTTACTCCCACCTTTGGAGACGCTTTGCACTGTTGAGGAAACCTGTGTGAGGGATAAAGCTGTGGAATCACTTTGTAGAATAGGATCTCAGATGAGGGAGAGTGATTTGGTTGACTCGTTTATCCCTTTGGTGAAGGTTAGATAACACTTTCCTTCAATGTAAATATTTTTTTTTTGTTATTACTTATTACCCTGTTTGGAATTCCATCCTGAATGTTTGTACATGAAAGTTGCTCCTTTCTTTCTTTAATTGGAATTGGGCTATTTTCTGTTATATAAACGTCTTAATAGTCTGCTTTTGAAAAAGAGAGATGGATATTCGGATTTGAGTTAACTTGAATGATGCCTAGAGGCTTATTTATATTATATGGCAAAAATATTTAACATTTTGTTGTGCCTAAGTGATCACAAGTGTAAGAGTGCATGCTCACCATTTATGATGTGTTGCCTATATCCTGCTACTGCTAGTTACCTTTAATTAGCTTGACAGAACATCTTTCCAAATACATGCCATGGTTTCTGTTTTCAGAGACTGGCATCTGGTGAATGGTTTACTGCCCGAGTCTCTGCATGTGGACTATTTCATATTGCATACCCAAGTGCACCAGAAATGTCAAAGACTGAGTTAAGGTCAATATACAGTCAGTTGTGTCAAGATGACATGCCTATGGTTAGAAGGTCTGCTGCATCAAATCTTGGGAAATTTGCTGCAACTGTTGAATATACCCATCTGAAGGCAGACATCATGTCAATTTTTGATGATCTTACACAGGATGGTAATTGAATACATATCTCTTGTGCTTTTTAGATTGAAACTGTCTGTCAATTGTCTATCACAGTAGGCTGTTTCATTATGTTGCAGAGTCCATTACCTATTTCTCCGGTTATATATGAGTTTTTTAATATGTACTTCTCAACTTCCTTCAGATCAAGATTCTGTTAGATTGTTGGCTGTGGAGGGCTGTGCTGCTCTTGGCAAGCTGTTGGAACCTCAAGATTGTGTTGCCCATATACTCCCAGTTATTGTTAACTTCTCTCAGGTACCATTAGGAGTGAATAAAACTACTAATAACATATAATTCATTCATCATCTTTCTTCATCATTCTCATGTTTGCTATATAGATAATTAGGTGGCCAAGCTATGTACTTTACCTAGTGATTTGCCTTTCTAGGATGTTGTGTTATTTAAGTTATCAACTTCAAACTAATTGTACTCTCTTTGTTAATTTATAACATTTAGCTACTCATGAGCAAATATGTCCTAGAATACTATGTAATTGCTAAAAGGACATCTACTAAATAGCATCTTATCTTATGTCTGAAAAAAAGGAGCAGTAAAGGATGATGCTGAGGTTGTAAACGAGCGGAGCTTCAGTATGTTCGAGCTTGTTCATTTGAAATAGAGTGAGCCCAAATACGAGCCCGAGCTTTAATTGAGCCATAAATTATGTTCAAGCTCTGTTCGTTTATTACACGAGCTGAGCTCGAGCAGTTCACGAATAGTACTATAAATATATTATATACTTGCAAATACATATATTATATACTTGAAGCATAGCTCAAGTGGCACCCTCTTTAGCACTTAAAGTGTTAGGATGACCCCAAGGTTGGGAGTTCAAACCCCCATCCCCCAAGGATGACCCTAAGTGTGATGAACTTTTATATTATGTATGTGTGTATATATAAAAAAATTTAGAAAAAGATATTAGTTTTTAATTACATATAAACTATTTATTTGTCTATATATATTTTTTAATATATATATATATATATATATATATATATATGAAATTATATTACTTTGTTAATAACCGAGTTGTTCTTGAGCCTAATGAGCAAAGCCAAATTCAAGCTTTTAACGAGCCAAATTCGAATAGTTCATGGCATATTGGTTCATTTACACCCATAATAGTGCTTAGCAGCTTAGGCTGGTTTGAATTACCAGGAGAAAATTGAACTTTTCTGCTATGCTTAGGGGAAGGATTGTGACTAAGCTAATGCTTTAATTGCCTTTAAGTCAACTTTCGAACTTATTTGTCATTGGGAAGAAAATCCCAAGCAATGAATGGGCTTAGCAAAACATCTACGTGAACTTTAATATAATCATCCTCAAAGTCAACTGTTTAATTAAATGCCTTTTGTTTGCTCTTGCTATTCATGATAAATTTTTTTGAGGGCAGGCCAGCATGTCCACTTGCATAATTGGACCTCAACAGGCTCGGCAAAGGAGTTTTGAATTGTTTTTTTGGGTGGGGAAAGAGAATACTTTTTTTTTATATTCAATATAAGACTTTTAACCTTCCTAAATAGCACTTATTGTTAGTATGGGTAATAAATTGGTCCCTTGTAACATCATTTACCTGCCACCTATCAAAGCACTTGTCACATTTCTCTTGGTAATTAGTCCCTTTAGTATTTTGTTCTCCCAACATTTATATAGCTGCAGAATGTTTGCGTTCACCAGACAAATCATCACTATAAATTTTATATTTATATTTATTTGTTGTGATTTAATTGGATCCTGAACAGGATAAGTCTTGGCGTGTGCGTTACATGGTTGCAAATCAATTGTATGAACTCTGTGAAGCTGTAGGCCCTGAACCTACCAGGTATTATATTTTGGCTGAAGATATTGTATTATGAGCTGAACCATGTTTATTAGTTAAGATATAGTTTTAACGCCAAAAACTTGTGATTCCAATATCAATTTCCTCTTATATTTACTATCAAATTGAAGGCATCACAATATATCTATTTATGCTTCTTAAGAATTGCTTTCATAATTTTTGTTTGTCAAGAACGGAGTTGGTCCCTGCTTATGTACGGTTGCTACGAGACAATGAAGCCGAAGTACGTATAGCAGCTGCTGGAAAGGTCACCAAGTTTTGCCGGATTTTAAATCCAGAACTTGCAATTCAGCATATTCTTCCTTGTGTGAAGGTGTGCATGCTTCAGAAATTCTTATACATCATCCTTTTATGTGCAGAGACTTCTCTTTTTTGGTCATGCATATACAGGTTTGAATACTTTGCACCAACTTTTGCAGGAATTGTCTTCGGATTCTTCACAGCATGTCCGCTCTGCATTGGCTTCAGTCATAATGGGAATGGCTCCTGTGTTAGGAAAGGTTTGTCACATAGCAACCTCTGCAGTTTTTGTCGTCTAGACTCTAGATATGAATTGATGCTCTGGGTTGTGTGTAGGCCATTAAATCTGACAACAATGATGTCTTCAAATGCGTCCATTGCAAGTTAAGTAGGAATGTAGGATATATATTGGTCTTGGTTGACCTGTACTGCATTTGACTATTTTCACTATTTAAAATCCTTACCTTCACCTCCTAACCTGCAACGAAGGGAAGAAAGAGCCTTACTACCTATCTAGAGGTTTTAGTGCATAGTCTCCAGGCCTCTGACATTGGCAAAGGCGTAAACTAAGAGTGTGAAAGCATATGTGACATTGTAATATCTCATGCATATTTGTTTGTGTTTGACGCACATATAATACCCTTTCATAGGTTTCTTTGTTTAATAATTTTGTTAGTAGTCCTTATTTTTTTATTTGTGTTGTTACCCTGTTCTGTGGTATGTGCCTTCTGGTTGTTTTGCTTCTATGTTGAGATAACTTGCTTGTGATAATTTAACTCTGCAACTAATGTGTTGGTATTATTTTTCTGAGAAATTATTTTCTTTCTTCTTTTATCCAATAGTAAAAAGGGCCAATAAGGCTTTTTCATGGGTTCATTTTGAGTATCTTGTAGTTTAAATGTGACTTTTAATTCTACCTTTTCTTCATTGCAGGATGCAACAATTGAGCAGCTTCTTCCTATTTTCCTTTCCCTTTTGAAGGATGAATTTCCTGATGTGCGCCTAAACATCATCAGCAAGCTTGATCAAGTGAATCAGGTTTTTATAAGTTCTGAAGTTGTTTTTATTTGTAAAGGCTCCATATTCTTTTGGCAACCTTTTTCTTTTTCTTTCATCAGATGACACTGTAAATTCTAGTGCACAGAACTTATGCTTTTATTTATATCCTTATCCCACCTGCCATACTCTAGATACACACAAGAGGAAAAGCATTTATAGAAAGCAAAGTTTTGCAAGTCATGTTGATCAAGCCATTCTTGCAGGTTATTGGAATCGATCTGTTATCTCAATCTTTGTTACCAGCCATTGTTGAGCTTGCTGAGGATAGGCATTGGAGAGTTCGCCTTGCAATAATAGAGTATATACCCTTATTGGCAAGTCAATTGGGTGTAGGATTTTTCGATGACAAGCTTGGTTCTCTTTGCATGCAGTGGCTACAGGATAAGGTTTGTGCTCCCCACTTCCCAGCTAGTGTGAATGTAGTTAGCATTGTACTGATCCATCTGTGTTTGTGTGCGCATACCCGCACATTTGTATGTCTATAGTAGATTTTCTGTCCTTCTGTCAAGACCTCGGCTTATAATTAAAATTTTGCTTCGAATTTCATAGTGAAATTGAGTAGCATCTGTTTAGCTTCCTTAGATAAGGTTTTTCATATAGAAAGTGTCTCCACCTAGTTTGGAAGAAATAGATGTGAACATATAGGGAACCATGTTTTCCACAGGACTGTATTGTTAACCTTTTGGGTGTTTGTTTGCAGGTTCATTCGATTCGTGATGCAGCTGCTAACAACTTGAAGCGGCTTGCAGAAGAATTTGGTCCTGAGTGGGCCATGCAGCATATAATTCCACAGGTTTTTCTGTTTGCTTATATTGTTATTTTGACTACACTGTAGTGCACTGACGTGTGTCGATATGTCTGTCTTCCTGTCTGTTTCTTTCCATGTGTGTTGTTGGGCTATGCAGCATATAAATCCACAGCCACAGGTTTATCCACTATATCAGTGATATGCCGTATTGAAGAGCTTGGCCAACAACAACTAAATCAGACTTTGACCCAATCAATCTCTATATTAAATAAAATGCAATTTTATTTAAAATATATTGCTATGAATTAAAAGAAATAAAAGTATAAGCAAGATAACATTTTATAAACTATATATACCCTTCCCAAGGTATACTGAATAATCCTACCCCAAATGAACCCTATTTTTTCTTAGCTATGTACTGCTTTTCCATACCAGTGCCACACACCCAAATGTCCCACGATCCCAATAACTATGTTAATGTGGAAATTTACCTTTGGGCTGTGGCTAAGTAGTGAGTAGTTGTTGCAGAATTTATCTTTCATACTGTGTTATTTAGTTTCCACTAATTACTGAAGGGTCTGATGGCATTCTGAAGGAGGGAGGGCCGGGGTGATCAGAAGATGTCTTTGGTATGAACTCACCTAGGACATAATGAAACAGAGCCAATTGACCCTTTTGAGATGTCTAGTATTCAATGGAAATTAAAATACAAGGTAGTGGATGTTCGAGAGATCCACCAGCTCTCCTCAACAATTCATTCAAATTGCCTGCCTCACTATCCTGACTCTTCTGCTATATAAAGCCTCTTCAAGAGCTAACAGAAATTCACTCTAACAACTATACAGTTTTACCTCTTAACAGATTAACCTATCTAAGCTAACTGACTCCAACTACCCTTAGCTCAACTAATCCCCGTCAGTTCCCCAGCTTAGCTTGTTTGTCCCCGTCAGTTTTACCTCCTAGCGTAAGTGAACCTTATTGTAGGCTTATCTGTCTTCTGGATTGATGGCTGTTCATGTGTGTTTTAACTTAAATTGACTGTGCATATAGACTTGCCTTATATATGACTTATTATCTGACTATCAACTTGAAGCACTTATTTGATTAACAATATTGGACTCCACTAACAATCTTGAAATTGATTTATGGTACTGTGAGCACATGTGGCAGTTTGTAAACATTCCAGGTTGGCTGGAAATTAGTTTAGGATGTTAGAATGCTGAGTTTGGCAAGTATTAGACTAGAATTAGTTGTAAATCAGAATATAATAACTCTTCAGATGTTAATCCAGATATGAAATTCAGTTTCAACAAAACTCATATTTGTGTTCTGTTTTTGTTCAACTATTCTATCTCTGTCATCTAATAAACCCTTTTTGCTAGCCCCAATATAACATTGTTATGTAGGCTTGTTATGCCTTTATAGGTCTAGATGCTTTATATTGAAATATCTGGTTTGATCTATAACTTCTTTTGCTGTTGTATTGGGTGCAACATTTTATAAAGAGTATGGACATGTATGAGCAGGTTTTGGAGATGATCAACAATCCACACTATTTGTATCGGATGACCATTCTTCGAGCTATCTCTCTGCTTGCTCCCGTTATGGGTGCTGAAATCACTTGTTCCAAATTGTTGCCCGTCGTTATTGCTGCATCCAAAGACAAGTATGTCAATATTTTTGGCTTTCTTGTGCTATAGGGTAAGGTTTAATATAGTTGTTAAGTTTCTAACTGCTACCTGATTGCTCCCTGTAGAGTGCCCAACATAAAGTTTAATGTGGCAAAGGTGTTAGAGTCAATCTTCCCCATAGTTGATCAGTCTGTAAGCATTTTATACTTATCCTATATGGCATTTATGATTGCTGGAAGTAGAGTTTCTTGTGTTCCCCATCTGCTTATTTTGTCTTTGCGTCTTCTCCGACTCTCATTCTATCATTGTGGTTTAGGTGGTGGAAAAGACTATTCGTCCATGTCTGGTTGAGCTCAGCGAGGATCCTGATGTTGATGTGCGATATTTTTCCAACCAAGCACTTCAGGCAATTGATCATGTGATGATGTCTAGCTAGACAGGAATCTTTAACACGCATTTAGATTGAAGACTTCTATAGAGATCCTAATCTGTTCACCTTATCAGAATACTTAGTATTGTTCTGTTTGGTGTTTTTCCAGTGAAAGTTTCGTCTTGTGAGTAACGTTGTTGCAGTCCATGACGCGTGATGTGATTTAGTTTCTATTTTATGCTCTCTCTTTTTCCCTTGATTGTATTTTTCATAGTTTTTTTTTTTTTTGTTTCTTGTCTTATCCTTATAGGCAGTGAATTGCTTGTCTAGTGACTGCTAAAAATTATCTGTATTTGGACGCGAATCGATTCTGATATTGTACTTAAGAATTTCTCAACTGGCAAGCCTTATCAACCAATAATTTAGATCATCTTTAGGGTTTACACTATTTTCAAAGATAAAATTATGAGTTAATTCAATTCCAGATTCGTTATTGGTAAGGTTTAATATTTCTTTTTGGTATAGGTAGAATTATTTGAGATATTAACTAGAAAATTGAATCTCATAACTAATGGGACCCGTAGGACTATGAATATATTATTCCTTAGCTTTTTACATCGAAATTGAATCTCTTCAGCAATTGCATTTAGGGTGTCTAAATTATATGAAAGTGATGAAACTTAATTATATCAATCTTCAATTGAATTTCATCACACATGGGTTTTATTTGTAATTATATCAATCTTCAATCGAATTTCATCATACATGGGTTTTATTTGTCACATCATTTTTCTTAAATATATCCATGTGATAAAAGCTGGTAATGGTTGATAATAACCATTTATGCATGTGATGTATATGAGGTGGGTGACACATCCTGAACACTAATTATGTAAGTAGTTTTATGAATTTTTTTCTATCTTATGCTTGTCAAATAGAAAAGGCTTTAATTAAATAAGATACCAATTTTAACTAACAACTTTGTTAAATCCTAAATCCTAAACTTTAAATCACTTTCTAGCTAGAGATTAAAAAATTCAAAGAAAAACTTGCGGACATGAATTTCCAAATATTAACCACCACAAATGATATTCTCAAAGAAAAAACCAAAGATAGTATGACAATAAAGGGGTTCCCTTCAAATCTTTCTCTTTCTCATAGATGATGCTTTAATTCAAGTATTTTGACGCTATTTTAGTTTACCAGAAAGACGAATAGGAAGACAATCAATTACTTCAGACAACATTATTAAATGCTATATATGATTATTAATAAGCGATGGGAAAAGGATCATATGATGAGAAAGGAATAAATTTGGTTAGTTAATTTTCTTAAAATCAGTTTTAAATTGTAATATCCGAGCCCATAAATTTAAGACATTTTAATTTAGAATTTTGACTCTCAAAATTAAGATTATGGTGCGTATATTCTCTTTAAATACTTATATAACGTTATATATGGACTTTGTAAACTTTTACTTTTGATGGAAAAAGTAGTAAAACTTAGAGATGGCTTGACATTAAAATAATACACTGATATTGGATAATCACATATTAATTAACTGTATAATTTATCAAGTTTAGTCTCTTGCAATATTTTTTTCTCTAATATTTCAAATAATTTTATAATAATATTTTAAAGTTATACTAAAAAATAATA
>JASKGM010052487.1:0-13400 GCA_034509205.1 Ceratonia siliqua
AATAAGTTGATGATTTAACCCATCTAATTATTAAATTTCAATGGGTGTGAATGAGAATGAAGTTTACAGGCAAATAGGCAATGCAAGTGGAGAGGCATCAATCATTTATATCCAGCCTCCACCTGCCTGCTGTGCCACCACTGGGGATGCTTTCATGTTTATACAGTTTTATACTATTTGCTTTCCTCTTTAATTTGTCCCTAACCTACTCTCCAAACTATTCATAAATCAATCACTCTTCCATCCTAAATATCAGATTGGGTTAAGTCATAATAGCCCACAGACAGAGAGAGGCTCCTCACTCCTCACCCATTTGGGCCACAAATCCAAAGGTCCAAAACATCATAGCCGGCTTTCTTGGGTCATCATTTTGTATTTTTGTTTTTCATCGTTAATCAACAACAAACACATTTATAATGCAAATAAAAAGAAAAATGTTACGCCTAATCATTTATATATAAAATTCAAATTAAGCTATTGTCATTGTCACTCACAAAAGGTGACAGTGAGATTCATTTATTATAGAGTCCCATCACTTTTGCGAGTAGTAATTTTGTTTTATTTTTAAGGCAGTAAAGGATACTTCTTATCAAAATAATATGTATATGAATTTTAATGAAATATTAGAGCTTATATTTTTTTTACAAGTATTTGAGGCGGTTGTCCAAACAGGCTGAGTCGTGTACGGCAATCATAATACACACCCTTTTCCTTTTGAGTACGGAAAATTTTTAAGGCAGCTCTGCCTTTTCTTAAAATTACCATAATACCCTTATCCATCTACGTGGAACAACCTGGCGAAATCTCTCGTTTTGTCTCAATCCAGCTGGCTGGCTGGCTGGCAGCAACCAAAAATAATTTGTTGCTATCTGTTGTTATGCAAATGCAAGGCCACGCGCGTGGCCACCATCAAATGGAGGCAACGTAAGTAATTTTATTACATTATTATAATCATTTTGTTTTAAATTATTTATGATGATAATATAAAAATTAAAGAAATTATTAAATTATTTTAATTTTAATAAAAATTAATTATATTTATTAAAATTAATTTAAAATTTTATTATTGTTTTAATAAAGATAATAATATTATTAAATAATAATAATAAATAACTTAAAATAAATAATAATAATTATTTAGTATGTATTTAAAAATTATTATATATTTCTCTATTCTTTTAACATACGGTGCTCTAAAGTACATTTCTTTTCTCTTTCTTATGTTGATTCAACAGTTGCTAGAAAACACAATTAGCTTATCTGAACGTGGTGCACGAGTCTGCATTCCCACCTAACTCACCCGCACCCACTACTCGTCAGGCTCGTACTTGTTCTATGTGGACGCACGCGTATGGCTGTGCGCGTCTAAACTTACTTAGACGTGGAACAAAACATCCGAAATTGCACGTTGGCATGGACGACCTGCCCTCAAAAAGGTCGTTGTCGTGACAGCTGGCAAGGGCGTTCTCCCAGTGGTGTTCGCAACGGAAGATTCAGAAATCTACCACTACTCGCATCTCCACAGTAAAATTCGGGATATCCCCCAAAAAAATATCTTGCACTCTGGTAATTCATTAGATCAACGGCATGATCCATAGGTGCAGGAATCTTCCGGTAGGATCGGCGCAGTAAAAGAAATACCTACCGCCAATCATTGGGAAATTTTCCTTTTATTGCACTAATAAAACGAGGAACAAGGATCTGTCTCCTTATACATCTACCTCCGCTCCGCCTTCACCGTAACCCAAACAGAGAGAGATAAGAGAATCACAATCTGTTTGTGAGAGCAAAAACGGAACTGTTTTTGTTCGAGAATTCGATTCCAATTCAAGCTCTGAGATGTACTATAAGCTATTTGGAATTCTTCTTTTTGGCGGCGAGAAAGTAGAAGAAATTGAGTGGGAAAAGGAGCGATAATTTCTCCACCAAATATATTTCTAACCATTTTGGATCCTTGGAATATCTCGGAGGATCTTGGAATTCAATTAGATTCCCTCTAATTGGGGTGATTTCAGCGACACCATAAAAGAAAGTTTTCAATCAGTTTCTTTCAATATCTCTCTGTTTCCAAATTTATTACCTTCCGATTTTTTATTTTTTTTAACGTTACTTGAACTTGTATCACAATTATTTCCTTATTTCATCGTTGAGTATAAGAGCTTGGTTCCGTGAATCTGCGCGAGCAATACAGAAAGAGAAAGAGGCTGCAAGTCAAGGAAAAAAATGGCTGCGACGATTTTGAAGGAAACCAAGTCGCTATCGGCAATCGAGACGCAAACACCGATAGTGGCGGCAGAGGTAGAGGCTGTCTCCGTCAAATGCTATTGCTGCGGATTGATGGAGGAATGCACGCAGCCGTACATTGCTCGTGTGCGTGAGAGGTACCAAGGTCGTTGGATTTGCGGGCTTTGTGCAGAGGCAGTGAAAGACGAGACCTTGAGGTCACAGAGGGATATTACTACCGATGAAGCACTGAAGCGACACATCAAATTCTGCCAACAATTCAGATCTGCGAGTCCTCCGAACAATCCCGCTGAGGACTTGATACTGGCAATGAAACAGCTCCTATTTCGGACTTTGGATTCTCCGAGGAAAGAGCGTCTGACTTGTCGTCCACTGGGTAGATCTCGGAGCTGCTTTTCATCCCTGCCAGGCTCGCAAACAGAGTGACCACCAAGAAGGTCATCGCTGAAGTGGGTATCAGTATAGAAGATAGAGGTAACCAGTGATTAATAAGTTAATAATAACAAGCAGTTTAGTGGGTTGGTTTAACATAGTTTCCTCAGTGACCTGTGTTGTTTAGGTGTGGTTTGTTTAATTTGGTGTTGATTGGTATTTAGGATTCTGGTTTAGGTTTACCTGAAATTTATGATTGAATGGATGAAAGTTGAAGGGGTCTTCCTTCCTGGACTTCAATCTAAATGTGACTTTTGCTTCTCTCTGTTTATCAGTAATGAAATCTCCTCTCCTTACGATTTGCCTAAAGCGTATGCAATGCCTGTGAAATATTTAAGTTGTTGCATTATCATATTCTATGATAATGATTCTTACACTGTTTTAAAGCTTGTTAAATTGTGAGGTATCATATCGATTCTCTCTAATCTAAATAGAGTGACATGGAATCTTCAACAGTTTGTTTCTATTGCCAGAACTGGATCATGTCGAAAGTGTTACTTACAATGAAAAGAAGCTAATTATGTTAATACCTCTAATATCCAGAAGGCAGATATTGCAAAGGATTCTTCTAGCAAGTGGAAGCACAGCAACAATCAAATTGTTCACTTTTTTTTCTTGATGATTTTCGTATCCAAATCAATGCCTCTAAGCCACCCAATTACTTCATCTGATAAGGACATAAGATGTTTAAAAAAATATCTGCAGTATCAGCGGGTCCGTTACTAGGGGTGGTCAAGCACATGGAAAAATTGTGTTTTATTAGGGGATGGAAGATGGGGTCCATATGTACAGATACATTATCAGAAAGCACCAATCCTTTATAGCCCCCCTACCTCCAAGTTGGAAGGTACTAGACCCTCCTGATAGGGATAGACAAACCATCAAATCTTACCTAAACTCTGAATCCTGCTTCAGCTTCAACCTATCATAATATACTGAAGTCTTGTGTCATAGTCAGTTAAGTATGTTCCTTTTTGTTTACTAGGAAAAAAAAAGTAAGAAACCTTGTTTGCTATTATATAAAGGAAGTAGCTTTTAGCATCCTGAATGAATTAGTGTAGTTAGACCTAGTATCTGAGACAGACAATAAGACAAAATGGGTGTTCGTTCCACTTCGGTGCTTGTGTTTATATGTCTGGTTAGCTTGTCTCACTCTGATTAGCAAATGTTTAATATTTGTACTACTGCTAACAATACAATCATAGTTTAATTAGCAAATTATGAAAAAGGGAAAATTAATACAACTGAGTCTGTAGTAAACTAGTAATACAAATAAGAATCAAGGTATATGTAATTTAACTATATGTCAAAAGGAGTAGATATATCATATATCATATAACTATCTTTTAAAACTAATGAAATTGACCAACCAATTACAATGTTTTGTTGATTAGTGGATCTATATAAACAAAGATGTTTCAACCCAGTTTCAGCTTAACTTGTATCATATGGATTCAGAAAACAATGATTAAAGTTATACCTTTTAGAATGGTTCATTCATCTTGTAAATGATTTTTAAAAGTCTTACTCCAACATTAACTCATCCATATCATTATTTGTTTAACTCTTAACATCTTTTTTGTTCACACTAATTAAACAAGTACCTTTCAAAAACTCAAATTAACATTGTTGATGCCTTCTCAAAACTAAAGAAAAAAATCGCAGCTATACAGAAATGCAATTCTAGAATAGAAGATGTTTTATTTTGGCATTTAGAAGCGTTATTAGCAATTTTTTTGGGGTTAACGAAGGAGGAAAAAAACTAGAGACTACCCTAACGTCTGGAGGAAGGCTGACCAGAAGAATCCTACCACACCCATTAGGTTGGCTTTCAGAATTCCTGCAATATAAATGATTGTTTGCTTTTCGTTTTTATTAATTTTAAAAATAATTATAAAAAATAATTTTATAAAACAAAATAAAAATTTATTTAGATAAAAATATTTTTTATTATTTATTTTTTGTATTTTTTAAAAAATAAAAAATAAAGTAAGTCAAGATATAAAAAGAATTTTATTTTTATTTTTTAATTATTTTTTTTAAAAATAATTTTTAAAAAATAATTTATGAAAACATTTAACCAAATAAATTCCTGCAATATAAATGATTGTTTGCTTTTTGTTTTATTAATTTTAAAAATAATTATAAAAAATAATTTTATAAAACAAAATCAGAATTTATTTAGATAAAAATATTTTTTATTAGTTATTTTTTATATTTTTTAAAAAATAAAGTAAGTTAAAATATAAAAAATTTATTTTTTATTTTTTAATTATTATTTTTAAAAACAATTTAAAAAAATAACTTATGAAATCATTTAACCAAATAAATTTTTTTATTATCATAAAAAAAAAATTTTTTTTAAATTGTTCCAAAACTCAAACTTTTCAGCTTTTTTATATTTTTTATAAGACCAACAGAGCATTACAAAAACAGTTCAAAGCTACCTTGATTTAAATTAAAGGAAGATTGAAGCTGGCCCGATGCCAAATTCCCTAAATAACCTTGGAAGCAGGGAGTTAATAGAGCCCAGAATACAAGCAAGGTGCTGGCAAGTGAATCAGACAAAATGGTAACTTGCAAATTGAGTCTGACGCCATTTTGCAAACGCTCATCACTTTCGTATCGGAATAACGTCCCAAAGTAAAATTACTGTACTGTTCAAACATATACGACAATTTTCAAAGATGAAAAAAAAGATACGACCATTTTGTGTAGATGATCTTCTTGTTCCTCGGAAAAAGTTGAGAATTCAGACACACCATTCCGATCCCTCTTGTCTCAGAAAAGGGTCTAGCCAAGATGATGCACATGACCTTCTATTGGAGCAAAAAAGTTACCCTTCTCATCGACTCCTGGAAGACCGATTCATGGACCAGTTACGCCCTCACTTTACTTGCCTGCCTCCTCGTCTCCGCTTTTTACCAGTATCTGGAGAATCGCCGTCTTCGCCTAAAGCTCATCTCCTCCCAGACCCCGCCTCCCACGCCGCAGATCCAAACCCCTCTTCTTCAATCCAAGCTCACCGGAGAAAAGGCTAAGCTGGCTGTTAAGTTCGCCGGATCGGTTCTATTTGGGGTGAACTCCGCGATCGGGTATTTGCTGATGTTGGCCATCATGTCATTTAACGGAGGGGTCTTTATCGCAGTCGTCGTGGGTCTTGCCACCGGCTACTTCTTTTTTAGGAGCGACAGTGAAGATGTTTCGCTTGTCGTTGACAATTCTTGTGCCTGTGCTTAGTTTGAAATTACAGAGACTTCAGGAAGATCGATTGTGCTTCGAGTTTACTGTTATACTTTATGATTTATGAAATGATTTGTTGTGTTACTATATATATTGCTTTCTTCTTTCTGGGAATTTAGAATCTGGACTTTGAGATGGCTTCTGTGTTGTACAATACTATCTCCATAAATGTTTAATTCTGAACCTTTAATTCTGAGATTATATTCATTTTGTAGCAGTTTGATTTTGAATGTGATGGACTATTCTGCATTTATCAATTTGGCAATGTTGCCATAGCTGCCCTCCTGCACTGGTAAGGCAACAGTCAGCAAAAGGAAACAGGAATGGAAAAAAAAATGAATGCGCCGTAAAGGGGTCTGTTGTTCTGAAAAATGGCGCAACCAAATGGAGCAGAGAGCTAGAGATATCTCATTTTGTCGTTGTCACTCACTCCCTTAATCCGATGACCTTCATAGTTCCGATGTGTTCTCTGGAATGACTGTCAAACTGCGGCAATGTGATTAACGGTTTTACTTTTGTCGTTGTAGTTGTTACCATTACGTATGATGATGAAGCGTCCGAAGAGCTCGCAAGGGACATGCTTATTGGCCTCAAATGACTTTGGCTAAGTTGTGGGAAATCAGAGGGGCTAATTCTGAAGACCTACCCTCTGGTAATCAAGACTTAATTCAACAACTTAAAATTCTAGTTCTTTTAGACCATGAAGATCCTTCTTTGTTGAGGCTGGCTCTTATCTACAACTTCAGAAAGTGTCCTTCTCCAAACACTTGAATTTAAATAACCTTCAGTCCCCGCACTTTGTAAATTACAATAGGTGTCACCCTTTATTATGGCAAAAAGACCAAACCAAAACCAAAATGAAGAAAATCGAGCTGGATAAATGGTTTCACAATGATGGACTTCAATTTCTGGCTGAAAACTAAATACCCAGCATATTTGGAAAGAAATGTTTAGTAATTCGTGACAATTTAGTACTGCTTTTAGCCTATAATACCAAAATTTTAAGCAAACATAACATCTCAGAAACCAGGAAGAAATACAAGGACATGTACAGAAATACTCAAAGTCAAGACTTGTAAAAGATGAATCACAGGGAGGGCTGAGCCTTTTCCGGGGAAAGGAAAAATATAATTGCTGCTGCCACCAGTAACGGATCTTCAATTTAAGCACAACCTCAGCTTCGAGACACAGATTCCACATTAACTGGCCAATCCACTGATTTCTATCCAGATTAGTGTCAAGCTGGGGCATGCAAAGTAGAATACATAGTGGCTGCAATCATTCAAATAAGTGACGTCGCAGCAAAATAACAAATAGCATGGAACGAAGCAGGCCCCCCTTTGTCTAACTATATTGAAAAATGCCAAAATGCAGTATAGAGGATCAAGTGATGTCCCTTCACTATCGTTCATCTTCAGTTGTTAATGAGACTAGTTCACTTTCTTGCTGTTGGTTCTTGTACTTAAAATTGTTAGGAAGCCATTTGCGAAGTCTCTCTGGCCAGAACCTGGTCAAAAGAATGCAAATTTAACTGTTCAGGAGCTAAGAAAGCAAAAACAAAGAAACATCAATAACAAAAGAAGGTAAAACTTTTGAATAAATGGTAGAGGTCGCTTAACAGGAAGAACCTCAGACGGAAAAAGAGAATGGGGAGAACAAGAAGGGTTGAGTAAGTCTTAGATTTGAATCTTGCCAGGATAGTAGCCAGACACATATATTTACACAAAATAGCGTAGGTGGTAAAGCAAGCACAAATGGATTAGCCACAACAGGGCACAAGTTTAACTCCAGACTAGGTGATGAGGATAGAACAAGTTGACAGCAGAATGCCCTTAAAAGTCAAGGTAGCAACGCAGGGGATACTGGAAACTAACATTAGAATTTCTTAAGTAATATAGATAGAATAGAATCAGCACTTACTTGTCCATTCTTTCACAAATGGCTCGACGAACAGAAGAATTGAGGCCATATGCTATCGAGTTGAAGAGGCCCTGCATCAAGTAGACAAAGTGACAAAGTTAGCATGATGTCATATCTCAATCTGTACTAAGGGATACCAAATTGCCAATTGCACTAATGGAAAAGGCATGCAACAGTCCAGCAAAAAGGAAAATAATAAACCGTAGTGATGCCTCAAGATTTCTTTGTGTATAATTGTAAGTTTGAAAATGTTATAGAATGCCAGTGTAAATAGGGAAGTTAAGCTCACTACCATATTATAATAGAGCTAAGGCAGACCAAGAAATATGGAAAGTGTCGAACAATTAAAAATTGCTGTTAAAATGGAATTATATAAAACCACTACAAAAGCTTGACACGCATGCATCTTGTTGGTCTCATACTGGTTGGGAAACTAATCACCATGCCTTGTAAAATCCCTCTTATGAACTTGTAAAATCAGATTTGCACTCTTGCAAAATATATGCAAGGTCATGGAATTTACATGCTGTTAAAATGAGTTCTTTTTTATTTTTTGGATAAGAGATGTTCCAATGACTATTTTGAACAAGTTGTGCCAGTTTTTCATACCCAATCAAGTCAAATATCAGTGCATGCATAAATTCTTCTAGATTTAGCTAATTACAAATTACATAATGCATTCATTCTGTGATTCACTTTAGAGGCATCATAAGCCTGATAGTTTGTGACTGTGTGCTAGAAGATGGGTGGTACTGTGACAAAAGATTAAAAGTGAGCATTTAACATGGAATGACATAAATTACAACCATGCTGAGCTGCCAGATAAGTTCTAAAACACTTAATGGATGGGAAGTAAAGCTGTAAACAGCAGGTAGGATGATTGGGTGATACCATAAGAGCAGCCGTTCCAACATCAAGAAATGAAAGCCAAAAGATCTTATGGCCAGGTTCAACAAAATCATGAATACGATTAATAGTGCCAAATGCCCATGATCCAATTAGAATCAGTGGATAGTATCCCCAGCGGTTCAGAGCCTACAATGTAAAACAGAATATGAATAGGCAGTGTGACAGAAAGTAACATATAGAGTATGAATGACAAAAATGATGGCCATCTTTTATTAGAAAGCCTAAAACCAGCTAGTTTATGGTATAAACTTATCTTCTCTTATTCCAATTTTTCCTTCTTCTTTTTTTTCTCGAAGGGCTTAGGGGTGGGGGGAATTTCTCAAAATGGTTACAGCATAAAATACCTTCATGTTATCTCTTGAATCTGAGACATAAGCTCGGTCTGACATACCAACTGCCATCTGAAATTTCCCATGAAGAGTTAAGGTCTGAAAAAGTGCCTGAATAAGTAATTTGTTCTTTGTTTGTTAAAGAATCAGCAAAGTTGAATACATACACGGGTTGCATTGTTCAGCATGCGTATAACTTGAAAGTATGTAAATCCATTATAAAGAATTGCACCCCAGAGTGGCAAGTAAAAGGTTACAAAATGAACTGCCTGCATTAATAAAAGGAACTTGTTTTAAGGAGGCAGGAAAAAGAAAAAATGTTACACTATTCTGTTAAACAAAATGTCATATTCAAATACAGCAGAGATGCCAAGGCCAAAAAAATAATTTTACAGAAGAAATGAAGTCCTGCAAATACTTGCCTTTCCTGTGCGACCTGTTTGAGTCCAACACCATGCATCAAAATGTCTATGGTCATTACCAAAGGAGCGTATGACTGTCATAACTAGGGAAGTACCTGTCGATAGGAAAAAATAAAAACTATGTCAAATGAGCTCCTTGTAATAAAAGTAGCTAGTAGAATGGGTGGAATTTAAGACGGAACTAGCCAACTATTAATATGCTACCAAAGTCCAAAGCCATTCCAACAATAACAACTACAGGAGGAGAAGATTGTTGCAAAGTAGCTCAATTCTCAAAGTTCAAATCCAACTATTAAAAGCTTATTCATCAGTAAACGCATACCCCAAACATACAGGTGAAACATGGCCTCCATATCTTCAACATCTGTTTTGTGCCTTACAACAGTACGATGAAGGGTAAAAGCAATTGTTGTAGTCCAGAGGAAAGAAGCCACACAAAAGAAATGTGTGCTATAGCCCTGAGCATAACAAAAGAAACCTTTGGATGGGTCCCTGTATCAGAATGAGACTTCTATCAATCACATAATGAACAACTTCAGTTGATACATACATATGAAGGAGACTCCACTTGATTCAACAGGCGTACCCTACAATGTTGAAGAAACTACAGAGCATGTCCTGCACTTGGAAATGTCATAAATAGCATTAGACCTAAGGCTCAGAGGAAGAGAATAAGGCAAAACTAAGGCCAAAGCAGATCATTGAATGAAGAGCAAACGTATTTGGTTTCTGAAATTCCAAAAGACATATATCTGAATCACACAAAAGCACTAATGACACAAATACAAATTAAGGTTACAAAAATTAGCTGCTTAACTTAAAGTTGACGAACAATCCAATCATATTTATCAAGGAAACGTAGCTTTACTAATGCGATTAAAGCCAATAACAAGCTGATAAGAACTTTGGCAATGTATATTTTGCATGGAGAAGCTTACTGTAAACATACTTTAGGATAATTTGATAACTAGACTCCTAATGCCAGTCCTAATTAGAATACAACCTAACTAGACTAGTTAAACCTACTTCAGCGTGACATATACCAAACTTCACTTAGAAAGCAGATATAATTCTTTGATTGTCATTTCGTTCCAACATCAAATTGATTACATCAAAGAGAACCAACAACTAAAGTCCAAATGAATAACTGCAAAGGAAACGCTGAAATCAATTAAGAACAACACGAATTTAGATATAAAAGCCAAAATTACAAGTCAAACATCCAGTAATTACTCTTCATGTAGACAACTACCGAAGAATATCAATAGGCACAGAAAAAATTTAAATATAAGATTCCATAATGCAACTCATTGTCTTAAAAAAGTAACAAGTTTTTCAGTTATGCGAAGAGTTAAACTGAAAAATCAAGAATTCGAAACAGAGTTTAAGAATTAGTGAGGAGAGCTATATAAGGGCGAGGGTTTTAGATAGTTTGCAGGAGGTTCATGTAAAAAATAAATAAATAGTGAGGAAGCACGGGGTTTTAGATCTGATAAGGAATCAAAAAGGAGGAAGGGATGCATACGGAGAGGGCGAGGTAGAAAACGAGCTTGAAGGAAAACTTGCGGAGCTCCTTGAAAAGGACGTAGCAGAGTACAATGAAGCCGGACCCGAAGAATGAGAGGCTGGACGCTCCAGCGTTCACAGCCGTCAGAATCCGGCGATCGTGCGCTGTTAGAGTACCGGCGACTGGCACTGAAGCCGCCATTAGCGTAGTTAGTGATCACCGATCAGCGTGTTGAACTTGGGTATTCTATAAGTCTGGTTCTTTCCTCCGACAAGTCGGCGAATAAGAACCGTTTCAGACGGTAGATTCAGGGAACGATCTTGAATGGAGGAAAAATATGTGAAATAATATAATATTTTACTAAACTAATATTCTCTGAGCAATGCTAAATACGTCGTCGTCCCTTGGCTTTGGCTTAGTGGTTAAGGCTTTTGCCTCTTATTACGTGTAGGGTTTTTCGACGTAAATGCAAGAGGTGTTGCCTCGAGCGAGTTCGAATCGCTAGCGCAGAATGCATCATTTCACCAAGCTTTAGGCCCCATCTTTCACATGTTATTATACTAACTGTCATTGATTGTGTTATCGGGTGCTGTAGTTTTAACCAAAGGAAGTCAGTGAGGTAGAAGAACCACGTCGTGTGACTAAGGGCAATAGGAAGCTGAGTGTGGTGACATGGCAGAAGTTGATAAGGTGACATGGCAGAAGCTAGTGCTGTCATATATATAGAACCGTTGCAGGGTAGTTAGTCATGCATAATCAGTATTGTTTTTGTCTTTTGTTTGTATTCAAACTATGTGACTTTCTCGAGAAACTTTCATCCATAGATTCCTCTGAATGCGTTTGAATTCCTCAGGTTTTGTGTTGTAAGCCTCTGGAATTCTGATTTGTATCTGTTACTGTTTTGAATCAGTAAAAATCTTTGTTTTCCCTTATCAAATTCTCCATTGATAATTTGGTGTAAATTCATTCTAAGTTATTACCATATCTGCTGGCTAGTGATACTGATATCTATTAGTGATACCTAGGTTAGTTAATTTACAAATTACATGAAGCTTTAAAGTTCAAACTTTGTCCCGTCAATCCGTCATATATCAAAATTCAAGAAATAAAAAGATATTCAGCCTTTAATTTAATAATACTAAGTGAGAATGAGCAAGATCAAGATGAGTTAATAACATAGGCATGGCTAATTTAGTGAGTTAATTTAATAAAAATAAAAACAAAAAACGTCAAAATCAAACGCAACCAAATATTCTCGTATCAATTAATGCTTCTTATGATGAAACAGTGACCTTGATGAAGGGATGCGGTAGGTTTATCTCATATAAAGCTTAGCAATATTTATTAATAACGTGCCTTATAAATGTTAGTCATTTAGTGCTTGTTCGTTGTAGCCTATAGGTGTTTGTACCAACTCCATTGCATCCCAATTAAGACAAAAAGTAGTGCACATGCCTTCTCTCCACTTACCTTGAAAACTTGTGGGGTATCCCTCACTTTAAGGTTCTCTGATTCCATGGTATTTGCCTGGAGGAACAGCCACACTACTCACCAAGTGCACTGTGCACTTGTTTATTTCTACCTTTTCTACTGTGAGAAATGCCACATTCCTCTTCCAGTCGAGGCATCGCTTTTAGTCAGCACTCATCACCCCCTCCCCCTTTCTTTTTCTACTACATGGTTATGAAGGCTTGACCACGCCCTTTCTGCATACTGTAGGGATCAGGAATAAGGATATATGATACAAGCTTTATGATAACTGATATCAGATATGCTTAAAATTATAAAACTAATATATAAACTTTCAACAAGTGATTTTCCAAATAATTACCACTTCTGATCATTTTTGTTCCATTATGCAAGTTCTTATTTCACCTCAAACTGCATTTACTTAGTGCAGCTAGCTCTCTATTTCTGGCTACAATTGGATATCTCTACTTACATTCAGCTGCATAACTATCAAGTGCACTGTGCACTTGTTTATTTCTACCTTTTCTACTGTGAGAAATGCCACATTCCTCTTCCAGTCGAGGCATCGCTTTTAGTCAGCACTCATCACCCCCTCCCCCTTTCTTTTTCTACTACATGGTTATGAAGGCTTGACCACGCCCTTTCTGCATACTGTAGGGATCAGGAATAAGGATATATGATACAAGCTTTATGATAACTGATATCAGATATGCTTAAAATTATAAAACTAATATATAAACTTTCAACAAGTGATTTTCCAAATAATTACCACTTCTGATCATTTTTGTTCCATTATGCAAGTTCTTATTTCACCTCAAACTGCATTTACTTAGTGCAGCTAGCTCTCTATTTCTGGCTACAATTGGATATCTCTACTTACATTCAGCTGCATAACTATCAACATCAAAATATCCCTCTAAAATT
>JASKGM010052518.1:0-19608 GCA_034509205.1 Ceratonia siliqua
ACTTTTTTTAGTTTTTAGGTTTTTTTTAAATTTTTTTATTTTTTAAAATTAGTTAAATATTTTTTATCTTAAGTATTATTTTTAGAATTTTTAAAAACTTTTTAAATATTTTTAAGAATTTTTTATATCTTTTTTGTACTATTCACCTATAATTTTTTGATACTATTCATTCATAAGTTTAAAAATTCTCAAAAAAATATAAAAATATTTTAAAAAATTCTCAAAAAAATATATAACATAGTAAATACTTAATTAATGTTTAAAAATAAAAAAATTGAGATAAAAAATATAAAACATAACAAATCGGTGATGCCGAAATGGAGGTGGCATGAAAAAAAAATAGGGGAGTAAGTAGTAGGATAGTAAATGCCTAATTGTATAACATCAAAAGTGCTTATGATAGTAGTTTTGAAGCGCAAATACAGGTTCCACACAATAGGGAAGAGGGGAGCAGAGCAAGGGGAGTGAGAGAGAGAGAGAGAACCTCTTTGCTTCCTTGCTCTTGCAATGCCAGTGGCAGCAACTCAGCTACTTTCTTAGTGCCAGTTTGAATGTTCTGTTCCTTCCTTTTAATGGAAGATACAGCATTTCTCCTCTTTTTCTTCAACTCTGTCCAAGGCTGACAGTAATACATGAAAGAAACTATAACTGAAATTGCTGAACAAACATAACCAATAACAAAACTATACCAAAATGAATAATCAGATGATTTGCTATCACAGGGTCCCAGTATTCCCCCACAGAGACCACTATTATTGGCATAGTTCAAGCTAACATGAGCATTGCTAGAAAACACAGGCACTGGCCCTGACAAGAAATTGTAGGCAACGCTAAATTCTCTGATCCGAGGAAGAAACCCAAGGTCTTGTGGGATTTGACCAGTTAACTGGTTCTCTTCAAGTTTCAGAGTAATTAGCCAAGACAAGTTGGCAATACCCTTTGGAATTTCACCTGAAATCTCGTTGAAGGAAAGGTCAAGCACCCTTAACGATTTGCAATTCTTAATGCCCCTAGGAAACTGTCCCTTCAGACCCATATGAGCAAGCTGGAGACTTGAAACTCTGTCTTCGTTGATATTCCAGCATTCAACACCAGAAAAATTACACATGAAGTTTTTGGTGTTGTTCTTGAAATCCCAGTTGGATAAATGGTTGAATGGGTCAACTGAATGTTTAATGGATTTCAAGCAATGGATATCACTCTCTGCACCATGACCAGTCATGAAGAGACAGACCAATGGAAGAAAGTTAAGTGAAAGTGAGCAAACTGAAACAGAGTTCATTTGCAAAGTCTCAAATTCAGAGGTGTATCTCCTCTAAATTCCCATAGATGAAAGATTTAAGGATATAGAAGAGAAAAACCTTAACTTCTTAGTTAGAGAGAGGCATAATGAGATCATGACTTCTAAACGCTCGGTTGACTCTGTCGCTGTTTATTCTTCGTTAACAAACAGTAGGATAGGATGAAGATACATAGCGGTTTCCTAGATGTTTCTTTGATAATCATAGACACTTGAGTCACAACAGGGATCCGGATTGGTGCAGTCGCGAATATATGTGGTCGTACGTATTGAATGGTCACACTGTAGCCCCCCCATTTTTTGTAGTACATGTGTATTTTAAAATATATTTTTTTCTTTTATTATAATTATCTAACATGTATTGCTCATCAAGACACAACTAGCAACTAGACTATGCAACCTTTATGAGAAACCTGCACCAGCCGAAGTAGCTGGATCTCTTTTAGTTGAAAAATAGGATCTCTTGAGATTTTCTTTCCCTACATTTATTTTGGTTGACTTTGTAAAGGAGTAGGTATAGTTACTGCATACACTTTTCTTAGCTACTTTTTCTTTTCTTTTAGCCTTCTGTTTTATATATGTAGCTCTCCCGTTCAAACAGAAATACAAGAGATAGAGCAATTTAATTGCATTCTTCATTTTGATTTCCTTTCTCCTCATTCTCTTCATCTACCTCACGCATTTACTTATGTGTACAAGTCATTTTCTGAGTTTGACAAAAAAAACAAAATCACTAAGGTGAACTCAAAATTGATGTCTTGCAAAATCTTGGTTGAGTGGGTCAATTGGACAATTTGCATCACTGCCTAATTAGAGGAATGTATTAATAATACATAATTATTTACAATATAATTTTTAAATTATATATTAAATTGTATATGTACATGTATAATTAAAAATAATTAATTATAATATATAATATATTCAATCATTAATGTATATTATTGCTATAAGTTAGAGTAAATTATTTTTTATCATTTTATAATAGTATCTTATGAATTTTATTTTTTTAATAATATTATTATAAGACCTTGTTTTAAAATTATTTAAAGCATCAATAAAAAAAATTATAAAATATATTTAAAATAAAATATATTATTTTGTTTATCTTTGAAAAAATCACTTTATTAAATTATCCTATAAATTATTATTCACAAGATCATCTAAATTAGTATAGCTTAATGGATTTGAGATGTTTTAATATAAATCTTAAAATTCTTTTAGTTTTTGAGATGAGATTTGACTTCTTTATTAAAAAAATGTAAAATAACTATTTTATTTTTATTTTTCATTTATCTACCATAAAAATGATGTTGGCTTGTTATATTACCAAATTTCAAAGAGGTTATGATAATTTAGCCCCAAATTAAACTAATCATTTCCATGTCCTTTCTCTTATATTCATACATGAAACATAGTTGCCCTTTGATGCTGTGATGTCTGAATGTAAGCACGAGCAACTTCGATGAGAAAAGATTTTATTAGAAAGTTTCATATTGGAGGTATAAGAATATTAAATATGAAATATAAGTATTGACAATTCTCCTTTCTTACAAGTCGTTTTTTAAGAATAAAGTTATGTTATGATTGAAATTTTAAATTTCTTCTTGATATCAAAATTACTTTAAAAAATCTAAAAAAAAAAGATAATCCAAGGAACTGACAAAATAGATCCAGGTCAATGAACTAACTCAAAACAACCTAAAAAAATAACGTAGTTGGGTTTCAAAATTATTAGCCAAAAAAGAAATATAACCTATTTAAACTAGCCCGATTGGGTTGGTGGCCCGTATCAGCATCCAGCTAGTTGGGCCATTAAAAAAATTAGTTTTTAAGTCCCTCCAAAACGCCGGATCTATTGCTGCCGTTTTGGAGGGCCATTTTGTTTCACTCCCAGCCCCAAATTTCTTATTTCCAGCAAATTCGCAATCCCCAATTCCCATTTCAGCATTTCCCTTTCGCCCATTGCTTCGTGTTCGACTGTTCCGTCTGTTCGTGATTGTGATTTCCTCTCCTCCCTGAGTTCCAGGCTTCGTGAGTTCGTGAGTTCCTCTCCTCCCCGAGTTCCAGTAATCGAGTTCCACTGCTAGTGCTTCGTGAGTTCCTCTCTTTCTTCGTTTGTATAAAATTTAGCTTTAACGTGCTCACCTTGTACTCTGTATATATGTTTTAAGTTTTATAAATGATTATGGTCCTCGTAGGGTTCTCTTGTGTTTTTTCGTTCCTTTGTTGTGTATACTCGAATAATATACACATTATTCCAAGGATTAACAATTTTTATTCTCTTGTATTTGATTAATCAATTATTGCTAAAAAATTTTTGTTTTTGATCTGCTATCCTAACTTCTTTACGAGTCATATATATGGTTAAGCTTTAAGAAATTACCAGATCCTCAAAATCCTTTTCAAATTTAGGTTATAAGCTTAACATGAAAGTTTTTGCTACTTATGTTTTGCATCATTGTGGGAATGAAATAATATGCTTCCAGGGACAGTAAAGTGCTTCGGCCTTTTCTTCTAAGGCTGACAACTGCTGCTGCTTTCAGGTACTTAAAAAGTTTGGTGTAGAAAAATTTGATCCTACAAATGAGCTATTTGATCGACACAGGCATAATGCTATCTTCCAAATCCCTGATGGTTCCAAGCCTCCAGGCACTGTTGCAGCTATTCTGAAGGTAATTTACATAACCTTTCTAGGTTGATCTGAGTAACTATTTATAACCAATTTCTTCTTATTATATCAATCAGGCTGTTCATTTCCATTCATAATTGTTTGTCAAAGGAATTTTGCTTTTTATATTCTTTTTCCATTGGAGGTGCTATATCTCTGAATGATGGAATGAATCTGGTCTTATTCTGGGTTTTGTTCAGTGGTGCACTTAGGAGATTGAGAACATGAATTAAATCTTTCCTACGGTTATGCTTGCAGGCAGGATATGTGCTTTCAATCTTCTTTTTTTTCCTTTTTTAAATTCTTTTTCCATAAGTGTTGTTTCTTTTATGATAGAATAAATGTGGTCTTATTCTTGGATTTGTTCAGTGGTTCACATAGGAGATTGGAACATAAATAAAAGTTGTTCTTCTATGTGTTGATGCTACCACCATTGTGCTTTTTTGCAGGTCCATGATTTTGGGTTTTCTCGTTATGATCCTGGTGCTGTACAGTCTCTGAATTAGGCAATTCCTCTTGCTCCTGAGGCTGCTTGTGTAGGACTAGAAATCATAGTTTTTGGTAATGATAGTGGTGAGAAGGTATACTTTTACCAAAACAATATGCTAAGCTAGCATGAAGCTACACAAAAATAATTACAACACGAAGTCCAACTCAAATGCTACAGTCAGGTAGTAAAGCATGCAGATAATAAAACTGTACATAACTAAGAACCATCCCTCATGATTAAAGAATAATGTCAAAATGAACACTGCAACTTAAGCATGCTTGTCCATAGCAATTAAATCCACCAAGTAACACGAAACCCAGAGATAAAATTTGAGATGTCAATATCATAATAATACCTTGAAAATTGGTGACTATTAGAAACATGCAAACCATCTTTCTCAAGCCTAAGTTACATTATCAGTGAACATATTCTATTGACTTGGTCAATTAGCCAAGGAAACTAACAACCACTAGCCATTTTGATGACTGTGCATTTATGTACACAAATCAGGTAGCCATTTTTCTCTAGTAGCATACACTAAAGGGGGGGAGGGAGAGAGACAGAGCAAGAATAACAAGAATTAAACTATCAAATGAAACATGCTTTTACAAAGCAATTAGATCATTAACTGAGTAACATGAAACAAGGAGAAATATATAGAACATGTTGGTTAGTTAACCACTTAACCTGGTCTTAGCTAAACTGGCGATAGTAATTAGGCAATTAAACTAGCTATTACTTGTTCATAAGGTTGCAACATTCAAACAACTAATGTTATGGTTTTCTGGTGTGGGGCCCCACTGCTAAATATGTAATATATATATAACTTGCTATTATTATTTTTTCTATTTCCTAATTTATGAAAAGATCTGTCTGCTTTAACTTCTATGAAATGGAGTTAAAGCCTTGTTAATTAGAGAAAAATAAGAAGAATGTTACTGTCATTTATAAAACCACTGCTGCTTAAGTTAGAGTGTTGTTGTAGGAGGGGCTCCCAGTTTTCAATTTATAAACCTATTTTGTTATTAATTATGCAGCTGAAGCACGAGTAATTATGCTCCAATTGCTTGTGTATTTTTAGCAACTGAAATGAAGGAACTTCATTCTTGTCTGCTCAGCTTGTCAAATCAAAGGGACAAGTCACTTGCAGTTCTTGAAGAGGTACTCTCCATTTTGTTTTTTGCGAATCATTCATCATTGCTTCTTAGAATCCCTTATTCTGGAACCATATGGGTGACATGTCTATTTTGAATTCTTTGGTTGCTGCTATATGGTTGGTTATATCTATTTTGGAAGGGCTTCTCATTGTGTGTTCAACTTTTGAGAAGTTTCTTACTGCACAGACTGCAAATCACATTCAAGCATCTTTATAAACATAACATTTATTTATTTGAAATTCACATGCATTTACCTATTATCTTTTGTACCCATGTACTTTTTTACCTTGACTCTTGTCCAAATCTGTACTAATCTACTTTAGAATGCTAATAATTTGTGGTCAGTTTTCTTTTAGTTTTTAAATAAATTTGGTGAATTATAAATAAAAAATTAAGTGAATTAAGTATTATTTCATTTAAAATTGGGCTAGCCCGAAGCCTGATGGGTTGGGCTGGTTGGGCTAGTTGGGCTATCAACATGCTAGCCTGAAGCAAAATCAGGCCGGCTCAACCTGGCCAGAAATTGACACACAACCCGATGGGCCGGGCCAGGTCGTGTCGGGCCAACCCGTTTGATGCCTCTGGGACCTACCCCCATAACCAGGAGAATAATACACTCACCATCTCTGAAGTGAGGGAGTCTCACATCGGAGGTATAGGAAGACTAAATATGAAATATAAGTCTTTGCAATCCTCTTCCTTATAAGTCAGTTTTTAAAGGTAGAGTTAGACCATAATTAAAGTTTTAAATTTCTTCTAGTGAGATCGAACCCTTTTCCCAACAGACACTGATCAATAACACCACTAAATTCGACAACTTTGGCTCAAAATTCTGATCCAGCAATACTGACATGGGCTATCTGAAAGTTGCAGCTATGGAGGAGAGCAGATAAGCCTCTTGCTATCCCAAGTGCTATTTTAAGCCTGGTTCGCCATTCTAATGGAATGGCTCCATTTTGCAGAGGATGCAACCAATCAGAAAGTCTTCCATTTGGCATGTATTCAAAAACCAGGATCCTTTCCTTTCTCTCTGTGCAAAACCCAAGAAGATGAACTAAGTTTCTGTGTCTGAATCTCTGCAGAATGATGATTTCTTATTCCAACATTTTATCAAACAGCTCAGGCCTCAGAGTTATATTGTTTTTTCACTGCAAGAAAGGAGCCATTCATTGGGAAGCTTGGCCTTGTACACCATCCCTGTCTTACCGAACCCAATGACGTTGTCCAAGCTGAAGTAGTCAGTTACCTTACAGAGCTCCATGAAGCTGCTCATAGTAGATATCAGTTTGTCCCGCACCATAGAAATCTGTGGCTGAGTCTATCGTATGTTCTATGTTCGTGGGAGTATTCATACTTTTTAAGGTTTATTCCCTTGAATATGTGTATTTATTGTTTGCAAGATTAATTGGATGATATATTGGATTTTTCTCAGTCAGTCAGTGGATAAGTCATGTTCAAGAGACAGCAATTTCCTGGAATTTTCAAAACATGAGATTATTATACTTTTTCCTTGCAGCGCACAGTAGAACTGTTACACTTCAAAACCGTGTTGACTCTACTTGTTTTATATTTTTTTAATAATTATTAATTAATATTTTCTTTTTTCTTTTTGATAAGATGCAATGCCATAGAATTTTTAGATAAATAAAGTAGTATTAACAGACACATGCATAATTAAAAGAGTTTATATATATGTATATATATAAAATAAAATTAATAATATATTATAAAATTGGTTCATACTCTTATCTCATTTAAAATATATATATGTAAAAAAAATTTCTTATTTATGTTTTTATTCATCGCTAATTTGATATGTAAATTTTTTATACACAGTCTACTAAGAAATTTCTGCTATCACATCCAAATTAAATACTGCCTGTGACTAGAATGCTATTGTAATTTATTATTGTTATTTGACGAAATCGTCCATACACATAAATAATAATATTAGCTTTTATAATACATTTAAATGTTCAATATCATTGAATATCCATCAAGTAATATGAAATATCCCAAATACTAAATCTTATTCTAGTTTCTTATTCTTTCAAGGTAATTGAATTAATATCCAATCTTAGATTAAATATATGCTTAGTTGAGTAATATTAAATGTTTAAAAAATCATAATTAAATCTTTCAATCTCCTCCAATGAATGAATGAATGATTGAATATTTAGTCTCATAATTAAACTAAATATCCAATTAAATAACACTAAATATTAATAAAACAATAACTATCATAATAGGTTAAACATAAATATAATATTAATTTACACTTTATTTAATGACTAGACAGTAATCCACCTTATTGTAGCACTCACTCACAAAAAAGTTATACATAATTTTTTATTTATAAATTGTATAAAATATTAAAGTAACTATATTTAAATTTAAGTATTTTCACTTAATTTGTATTTGTAAGGTAGTCATTGTATTTAAAAAATTCACTATTTTAAAATTCAAATATGTAAAAGAAAAATATTTTATGAGCAAACTGAGTACTAATTTAGTAAAAATATTGTCAGACTCATATATTCGGTGTTATTATTTATTAGATGAGATCTCTCGTATTTCTAACGGACTTCTTCACTCTCTGAGCTATGTGCTGTCTCTATGGGTTTCGAGATGAGGTTATTCTAGACCAGTGCTTTGGAGCCAGTTTTGGTTCAGTTGAACCATGGCCAACAATTATGTAACTTGATAAAAAATTATTAATTTTAATTAAGCTTATTAAAATATTTTCTGTATTAAAAAAAACTTCATTGGTATATATAGTGTGAGCACCTAAGAATTTCTCTGCCAGAGACCCAGAAACTAGAAAATTACTACACAAGCATGAAGCATTCATTGTACTTCAATAGACACAGAATAACAGGTGATTCCTTCCCTTCAAAGAAGAGAAGGAAATGAGCACACAACTAAGGTAGGAGAATGTTTTTAATTGGGCGTTTTAAAGTTCTATTTGAAAAATTAAGATATGTTTAGTATAAGTTTTTTTGTAGTGAAGATTTGTTTCAAAACTTTAATTATTTTTTTATATTTAGTTGTCTATTAAGTTTGGACAATTTGTTCCTAAATAAAATCATGGGATTTGTTTTCCCACCTTATAATGAAAAGGTTGGTTGGGATTGTAGTCGTACAGAAATTGGAGTAAAGTATTTTAAATAACTTTTAAAATTAATTTTTTTAAAATATCTTATTCAAATACAACCTATAATATAAGTACTAAAACATGTTTCTGCATATATATCTAGATCATTAAATTGAAAATCTCTACACTAAATACAAGTGTGCATTAAAATAAGGATTAATTGAAAATCTCTACACTAAATACAAGTGTGCATTAAAATAAGGATTAAGGTGGATCTATAGAGTGGAAGATAGAGAAAATATGGTGGAGATAAAGGTGGAGGAACAATCTATATATATTAGTTTATCTAATGAATTATAGGAACTGTAAGTGAGAAAATGAAGATAAAATCGCTTCTCCTTCTCTTTATTAAAAATGGAAATGATAGAACAAGTGTCAATCCACATAACTAATTGTGATTTTTTACCAAACCATGCATATGGAATTCCATAATTCTGAGCTGATCATATAATAAAATAATGCTTTGTTCATCCTCTAACAATATATATAGTGATAGATCAATGTTTCTCTGTTGCAAATAACACTTGGCATATTCTTATTTGTTGTTAAATATATAGGATCTTTTCAACTCAACAATTTCACTTCAACCAGCTAGTGACAAAACTATTTCAGATTGGTAAAAAGTTTGATCACAATCATTACTGATCAGTCCATCTCCACCAGATATGCTTATTTTATTGTATACTTCAAGCATAGTTGGAATTTGATCTGGGAAAAGTTGAACGCAGTCACATGCCAATCTGAGAAGAGTAAAGATTTCAGCTTCAAATCCTTTCCCAATTAGATATTTATCAATGGCAACAAAGAAATCAGACGAGTTCCTGGAGATCAAGTTACTACTGTTGATAGAGTCCACCCTTTCTTTAAATTTCTTTCCTGTTATTAGCTCAAAAAGCACAGTTCCAAAGTCGTAGACATCCTTCTTCATGAATCCCAACTCAGTTCTAATATCAACCTTTTGATTCATAAATTTGGCCTCTCCAAAGTTGGATATTTTGGGCTCAAAATTCTGATCTAGCAAGATACACTCAGTGCTTAAACTAAGATGAGCTACATGCAAATTACTGCTATGGTGGAGCCAAGATAGGCCTCTTGCTATACCAAGTGCAATTTTAACCCTCAAAGGCCATTCCAATTTCTTAGTTTCACTTTCCAAAGGATGTAACCAATCATAAAGTCTTCCACTGGACATAAATTGGTACACCAGAATTCTTTCCTTTCTTTCTATGCAAAATCCCAGTAGTGGAACTATGTTTCTGTGTCTGTATCTGCCCAAAACCGTGATTTCTGAAAGAAACTGTCTTTTGAATAAACGAGAATGATGTAGTCTCTTTACTGATAGGAACCATCCGTTGGGCAGCCATGCCTTATACATCATCCCCATCTTTCCCAACCCAATAGTGTTTTTCACGCTAAAACCGTCAGTTGCTTTACAGAGTTCTGCCAAGCTCATTCTAGAAATATTCAACCTTTCCAATATCGCGGACATCTGCTAATTCATGACACAGTTGAATTTTACACAATGAGAACTTGAATAGAGATAATTAAAAGGTCTCTTTGTTTTGACGAAAATTATTTTTTTTAAGAAAGTGAAAGTCTTCCTCTTATTTGGATAACATGATAGAAAATAATTTTCATTATTTAATGTATTATAAAAATGTTTTTTGCTATATGAAATTGAGGAGTTTGGATCCCCTCATGGAAAGAAGAATTTTTTTAAAAAAAAATAATTTTAGATTTGGATGGTCCAAATATTGAGAAAAGAGAGGGAAAAATTCCAATAAAAAAGGTTGGGATTCAGATATGAAATTAAGAATTCCGATTCATAGTCGGAGTCAAAATCAAGTCTAGGCTTAGAACTAAGACAAAAATTGAGGTTGGAACCAAGGACGGGATTAAATTGAGTCTAGGGGTAAGACTGGCACTAGGTTCGACGAATGGGACCGAGAAGAGGGTCAAAACTGAGTCCAAGGTTGAGGCTGGGACTAGATTTGAGGGACGGAGGCTATGTCAAACAGCTAATTAGACCGGGACTGAATCTAACAACACAGAAGTTGAGAGTAAAAGGAACAAGAGTGAGTTGACTTATAATTTTTCACTTCAAATATTATTAATTTTTTAAAAATTTTTGTTGATTAACTCTTGTAACTAAACAACAAAAATTTAAGAATATGTTTCCTAAATTGTATTTTTCTTGCAGAACAAACTGATCCTAAGATTCATAATATGCTATTGCTAGCTATTGAGAGAGATAAAGAGATAGAGAGAGAGATTACCTCTTTGCTTCCTGCCTCTAGCAACTGATCTAGAGTCGGCCATTCTCCCATTTGTTTCTTCTTCTTCTTCTTACTGTCCCAATTCCCTTTCATGAAGGAAAAACGTTCACTCACTTGTTTAGTTTTCTTTGCGTTGTTTGTTCTTTTCCTCGGCTTCAGTTTTGTCCAAGGTACACAAAAGGACATGTAAACAACTATGACATAAGTTGCTGAGAAAAAATAACCAACTATAAAACCTTCCTTAAATGGTTGATCAGCTCTGGTTCGTTGTCTGGGGTGAGTACTGTTACAGGATTTCAAAGGCCCTCCACAAAGACCACTGTTATTTGCATAGTTCTTACTACTAAGATTCTTTCCAAATACTGGCACCGGCCCTGTCAAAAGATTGTTAGCAACACTAAACTCCCTTATACGATTAAGTTGCCCTAGTTTCTCTGGGATTTGACCACTGAGCTGGTTGTTGCTAAGTATAAGGGTATTCAAGAAAGTGCAGTTGGAGATAGCTGGGGGAATTTCACCAGAGAAATTGTTATGAGAGAGATCAAGTATTGACAGAAAAGGCAACCTTTTGGATATATCAGAAGGGATGGGTCCTGAGAGCTCGTTGGATGAAAGGTTTAGCCCTACCAACGAGGTGCACTTCTCAACTCCACGAGGAAACTGGCCCTTGAGACCCCATTTATGGAGCTCCAGAGACAGAACTCGATCTTCGCTATCGTTCCAGCAGGTGACACCAAAAAACTGACATATAGAACCCTCTTTCTTGTTGTTATCTAAGTCCCATGAGGAAAATATATCACGAGGATCTTCCATGGATTCTTTGATACTTTTTAAGCAATATCTATCACTTTTAAGCTCAGCTGTACCGGTACTAATTGCAATACAGAAGCTGAGAATTAATGCGCATAGGGTGTGGAGAAGAACTCTGAGACTTCTTGTAATTTCAGATGCCACCATCTTCATGCAGATTAAGATGGAAGGAGAAATTAACAGGAAATACTGTAATCAACTTAGTTTAATGAAAACTGCCATTAAATAGAAGGTGAGCTTGGCTGGTTTTTTATGACAATATATGCTGAATTCTACCTAGTGGGAAGCTCACGGAAGTCGATCGGTTTTCTAAAGCTTCATTTCTTAGATGCTGAAGTTTCCAAGTGCCTGCTTACCATTAGTGTCCACAACCATGGTGGGGTTGACTGTTGACTGTAACTTCATCATTTTTTTCGTATTTTGCCTAATTTGAGAAATGCTTTGTATAAATTATATTTTATTATATAGGAGATGCATGCTGACTAGGGAGAAAAAAATAGAGAAGGGTACAGGATAAGAACTGAATTTAGATAATTCAGTATAGATTTAAGATAGTAACTAAAGTTAATAATAAAAAATTATATTTTTAACAGAATGGGACTCATTTAAATTATGTGCAACATCTCTATTAATTATATGTTGTGCTTATGTAAGATAAACTTATTCAATAATATCTTCTCTTGAGGACATATCTCCCCCATTAGAATAGTATATTTAAGAGAATACTGACATTAAAATTTGAATCCAGGTAATTTAGTTAAGAAACATATCTTCTTAACCATGATGTGACTTATTGACTTCAATACTCTTAGCAATATGAAGAGCATAGACCTAATTCTTCTTTTATTATGACAGGTCCCAACCGCAATACTAGTTTATAGTGGCCATTGGCCACGTTATTATTATTTTGGTCAATTACCGCAATGGCAATTATAATTAATTAACCATAATTTAAAATCATGATTGCTACTTTTGTTATGATTTTAATAGTTGACAACTTGACAGCATTCTTTTCTTATCGAATTATTACTCATAATATTTTTTAGAGATACAAATATATAAATCAATGCGAAAAAAATACTTCTCGCAAAAAGATTTTTGCATTCTTCAATTAAGTTGAGCAAGTCATCTGTTATGTTTTTTCTTTTAATGTGACGTATGTTTTATTTACAATGTACTAGTGGTAGAGTTTGAAATTTTTTACAAACGGTCAACTTCACAATCTTTTATTGCTAATTTATAAAAATTAAATCAATGCTAATATAATTAATTAATTTTAGATGATGTCGACATAACTATTTTATTCTAAGAAATATAACTATTAAATTATGTTGACATAACTATTTTACATATGAAAAAAACTTTTTTGATATTTTTAAAGACAATATTATATTTTAGAATGATATCTTATAAGATTTCAATTTTCTCTTTACTTTAAAATATCACTGTCTTAAAATTTTATATAAAGTATTAAAAAATAAAATAAATTTCACGATATATCACTATAAAACATATTATCTGATTAGAATTATATCTAAATTACATTATTCATGATCCTATTGATGGGTCATCAATCGATTTTGTACAAAAACCAGATTTTGGAATTCATTAAATGATAAAACAATTAACTAGAGATGCACAGGGAAGGGTAGTAAGGGAACCAATCTGAACCTCCATTAATCTCTTGTGATAGTATTAGAAAAATTATAATAAGTTACCGTATATGATTCTCTAGATTCAGAGTTCCAAAAGTCTCATGTAACTTCTAGCTAGGTGCAATTAATATTGAATATATATATATATATATATATATATATATAGTTATCTGAATAAGTATTCATTCATCAAAGAGACTGAAAAGTTTCAAAAGGACTCAGAATCTGCATTATATTAAACATACACACTACACGGATCAACCCATCTTTTATTCCATCGGTGATCAGAATTAAATTACACAACACAGATCATTTATATTATAATTCTGTAAACAGATACGATCAAACTTAACTTTTATTCCAATTATTTTGATATCCTTGAAGACCACTTTCTCACTTAGTTATCTTTCAAAGCCTTTCTGAAGCTAAGAGGAACTTGGAAAGGGCTAATATCATAAGGACGTTGACCAATAAAATTGCCTGGTGGGTCGTAGTTACAGCTGATAAGAGTCCCACGGCCATTATCGCACTTCACCTTAGCACAGCCAAGGCGAACTGAGTTTCTCCAAACCACCTGAGTATAGTGCCTGCACTCTCCACCAACGCAGGAGTTGGAGTTGTAGTTGAATTTGGGTTTCTCTCCCACCCACATGTTCACGGCCGCTGTGCCCGTCAGGTCAGGGAATCCCCAGGCGAGGTTCTCGCCATAAGGCCCACCGGAGTGAACCATTTAACAGCTTCCCTTGAATTGACTCAGATAGTTGCGAGCAAAAGAGGCTACCCTTTCGTCCCATGATATAGCGCCAACCCCAACTTCGGCTCGAGCTCTGTTGTGAGCGTTGAGGTAGTCCTGGGGTGAGTCTTGGGCATGGGAGATTTGAAGCATGGCTATGACCACGAGAGGAACAAGCAAGGTTGGGATCCTAGACTTAGCCATGATCTCTTTGAGAATGCATACTAGATGAGATGCATATATATATATATATAATATACGTATGAGTTGAGGCGGCTAAGAGTGAGAGACCAAATAATATAGATTATTATGGGAAGTTGAGATATTATAATTAAGGCATTTAATAATGTGGCGGCTGAATACTCTTGTTGGACAAAAGGGAGTAGTTACCGGCGGCTTTAGTTTGATTATATCATTATATGGGCAAGTAGTTATTACTAAAATAAGATGAACACTTATTAAACCCTCTTTTCTTGGCAATGACAAGTAAGGTTGGGATCCTAGACTTATCCATAATGTCTATACTTTTTCTCTAACATCTCATTTTCCAAAATTAATTTAGGATATATTATTGGTTGGAGAACAATCTTGACAAATTAATTGGGCATGAATTCACGATCTCTGTGCTGAGGCTGCTCCGCTATCCATGACCAGAGCCAGACCTCAAATAAAGCTCCAAGTCGTAGATTCACTTTGCCCAATTTTTCTTCCATAATAAACAAATAAAAGGGTTACCCAATTAATCAAGTACTTGATCTTACATGCCCATTTAATTGGGTTTATGTGAGTAACAAGAAACTTAAATAATTTTGAGACAACGAATTTGGGGGAGAGGGAATGAGATTTTTTTAGTGGAAGAGATGACTTCACATGTTAATCCAGTAAAACTTCTATAAGGTATTAATTAATTATTTATTTATTTATTAATTTATAGAGTGTTTACAATTCAATATATCTTTATATGAATAAGACATTATGAACTTGATATAATAATCAAATATTTGGGTTATTGTTATAGAATGGATGTAAATGATATTTTGAATTGTGTTGGTGAAAATGATGCAAGTTCAAAGATTTCAAGCTTAGAAGAAATTGTTGGTAACATAATTGAAAATCCTATTGATAATGAAGTTGGGGATAATACAATGCCTATGAAGCATGTCATGTGCAAGGAAGCACTCAAATTAAGCATCAACAACACTTTATAATTTTTTATTGCAATTCAAGAAATCAACCCCCAGAACTTCTAGATGCAATAAGAAAAATTAGAAATGAGATCCAACTGTACTTAAATTTCAAGAAAAAACAAGTTACAATAGAGTGATATTTTAAGAAAATATCTTAGTCAATTATATTTGTAATTTTAGCAAATTATTAATTTATGATATATAAATGGAATCACATAGTTATATAAGAGTTTTTCATAAAAATATTATCTTATTAATTTATTGAAATTATCAATTTAGCATATTAGCCCAAGTTTAGATCATAAAATATTTATATAATAGAATTACTAATTTATATTTATAGAGGTTTTACTATATATAGGAGTCTTCGTTCGTCATTTAAAAATATGAACCTATACGGTTTATTCAAAATGACTAAATTAAAATCAAATAATTAATTATCAATTTAATCTGATTCGTTTTAATCAATTTTAATATTTTTTATTGATATAAATAGTAATTTTTCTAACTTTTATAAGTCTAAAACTTATAAAATTTAAATGTTTAGTCAAAAAATAATTTATATATAAAATTATGGTGTTGCTCCTCTACTGCCAGTAGCATAGTAAAATAAATTTTTTTGACTTTTTTTATTTTAATAATGAAAAATAATTTTAGGTTTAAAAAACAAAATAATTAAAAAGGCCAAAAAATTTCAAAAAAAATTGCATGTTTAAGAAAAAGTAGAAAATTCTAAAAAAGAAAAGTAAGAAATTCCAAGAAAAAATCTAAAAATACTTCAAATTTTTTTTTAAATACAAGAAATGAAATTAGACAAATAATACAAAATAAAAAAAAGAAAAAAAGTGGTGCATGGGAGGTAATTAAAAGACGGTAGGGGTGGTAGGGGAAATGAGGGTAGGATAGAAATTTCCACAAAATTATTATTCATGAAAAAATATGTAATGATAAGTTTTTCAATTTATTCGGTTTTCATTTATAAAAAAAAAAACTAAATCAAACTCATATAAATTAAAACGGTACGTTTTGATAAATTTTTTGATGATATAATTTAATTTAATTTGGTGTGATCTATTTATAGCGATAGAACACTCCCGCTAACTAATAACTTGTTTAGACACATATGATGCCGCGTGTATTTTAATTTAATCATGATTTTATTCATTATTTATAAAAAGTTGCAAGATGCAAAAATATGTGTATAGAACTTTTTTATTACACAACAACAGTACAAAGGATGACAATACAGAAGATTAACTTAAAATTAATCTACTTTGTAAATTACTCAAACCTCTCACCGTTAATAGCTTGAATGAGTGCTCTACAAGTACATATATTATGGGTTTTCTCTTTCATATTCAAAACCCATAGTGTCATTAAATAACTCTAAATATTAATTTCTGGTTCTGAGAACTTCTCAGTAGGCCTTCTGGCCATCAATGTTGCCTACTGGCCAATAGTTGCAAATGAGAAACATCCAATTATTCTTGCATTTCTGGACAGCACAGCCAACTGAAGTGGTGTCACGCCAAATGACCTGAGTATAATGCATGCACTCTTCTTCTGCTTTCTTGCATTTTTTGGCTCTATGGTCATAGTCTGCCTCCTCTGTTAACCAGAACTTCACCGCATCTCTCGCATTTATGGTCCCAAAATTCTCCGCCAGGTTCTCGCCATAAGGCCCCATCGAGTGCTCCATTTCGCAGTCGCCCTGCTTCTTCTTCGCGTAGTTCTTAGCATATGCTTCCAGCGTTTTGTTCCACACCAACGGACGGACACCGACCTTGGCTCGAGCCTCGTTGTGAACCGCCAGGAAGTCTTCCGGGCTGTTCTGGGCTAGGGCAACGTAAGCCATGGTTGAGCACAAGGACAAAATGGTGAAGATAACAGTTGAGGACCTCATTTTGATTGCTTCTTCTTTGTTTCTTTGACAATGGAGTTAAAGGTGATCAAAAAGTAGTATTTATAGGAAAGGGTTGAAGCAATTCAATGCAGAATTAAGCTAGTTATTGTTACCCAGCTCTTTCGCTCTCTCGCTCTTTTTTTAGATTTGTTGTAAAAAGTATGACAAAAACTGAGTGATGAACCTCTTCTTTCTCTCCCTCTCCACAAGAAAATTTTACATTGTTTTATATATATATAAAGGAAATTAATAATCTCATGAAGCATTATTATTATTATTATGAAATAAAATTTGTTAGAATTACTTGAATAAAATTATCTAAAATTAATTAAATGCAAGATCAAGAGAATGACTAGAGAGAGAATGCAAACAAAAGGTGCACTAAGAGCATGAAAATGGAAGTGAGCCAAGAAATACACAACATATAACATGATATACATACTTAACTTTATGGAGTTACAGTACCAGCAGATAATATATGATTAGGAGGATTGGCACATATTTAAATTTTAGTTTTGATAATTATTGGGGATAAATCAATTTTTTTTTTGGTCAATGATCAATCTTGTTCCAGTGTAAATAAAATATAAATTATACATGCAACTTTGATGTAAGAAGTTTTTGTATAGATTTGGTTTATATATATATATATATTATACACTAAACTAATATGAATAAATCTATAAATATTTTAGAGGTAAACTTTATTAGGATTCACCTTTAACACGTGTATTATTTATTTATAATTAATTTAATCTTTTTATTTTTTATAAAGCATGTCTCAACGTAGCAATGTCTTGTAAGTCGTGACCACAGATAGAAAATCCTCGTCTTTCATATGTTGGGAGTGTAGAGTATTTCAAAAGAACTTGTCCCACATTGTTTAGAATAGTATCTCTTTAAGGGATTATATATTAACTTGTGTATTTAAGCCTATGAAGAGTAAAGCAGAGGATGGGCTCACGTGCATGAAAATGAACCTTGGTGTCAGATTCTAGTGCAAACTGATCCGTTTGCCCCCCTGCCCGTGATAAAATTGGGCGATCCATCATTTTATTTTTTCGTATTCAGAAACATTAATTTATCAACTAAGATTTTCTATCTTATCTCAAAGTGGTGGTTTTTGACTCATTCAAAATTAACTCACATCAGTTTTGTTTTCTGCAGATAATTTCATAATTATCTTTTAGATAATTTTATTATCCTCAATCCTCCATTATCTCCATGATCCTCTGACAATTTCTCTAATATTCATATTATTATTAACGTTAATTATCTTCTTAATATAATTCGGTTGGTTATCAAAGTCTGTCCATCTTTTGCTTCTATGACTTCTCCAGGTTACATCTATTTTTTTTCTTGTTCTTGCTGTTCTGGTGCATGGTCTTAAATAAACCAGAGGAGCCTGTTTAATCCTGGGGAGCTTTCACCATTATTGTGAAATAACTCTTAAGGATAGTGTGCATCCACGTAATTCAGGCTACATTTTGCAATTATTTTACAACAATCTTAAGAGTTATGGACTCTATTGCCACCGCTGTTGACGCACCTATCGAAAATTGCAATAACTCTACTGCTGCCGATGTTAGAACTGCCAGTGTATCCATCCCTCCCACTATTGGAAATGTCAACAACGTTCCTTTTGCCAAACCGTTCCCAGATATCTCCAAAATTGAAGTTTTCGGAGGCCAAAATTTTTGAAGGTGGCAGGAGCGCATTTTCTTGATGTTGAATATGCATAGTGTTACTACTGCCCTTCTCAATCCTGCATCGTCGTCACCTACTGCCCAGAAACTTATTGATCTTTGGACGTACGCTAACAAGGTATGCAGACACACAATTATTAGTACATTATCTAATGATCTATTTGATGTCTACTGTACATACAAGGAAGCAAATCAGATATGGGAGTCTATGATTAACAAGTACACTGCTGCGGATGCAACCAAGCAAAAGTTCATTGTTGCTAACTGCTACCATTGGGAGATGACAGAGGACAAGGACATCAAAATGCAGATTAATGAATATCACAAATTGTTGGAGAACCTTAGGCTGAAAACATCATTTTACCTGATCAGTTTGTGGCTGGTTGTCTAATTGAGAAATTACCAGACTCATGGAAGGACTATAAGTAGCAGCTCAAACACAAAAATAAGCAAATGTCTCTTACTGTTCTAATAACCCACATAATCATTGAGGACACCAACAGGAAGGAGTTCAAGACTGCAAAAGCTAAAGAAATTGCTTCAAAAGTAAATCTGGTGTAAGGAAA
>JASKGM010052529.1:0-10347 GCA_034509205.1 Ceratonia siliqua
TGGCAATAAAACGACGCCAATCCATGGAAGCCTCTGATCTCCATGAAACTACAAGGTGTTGGCCAGTCCACATTGGCCTGTACCCTCACGAGGTTAACCTTCACTCTTTCTATAGAGATATTAAAGCCTAAGAAGTATGCTCTGTTTTTTCATGTACGAACATTTTTCATGATTAATAAAAAACTGCTCAGCATATAACACTTCCAGAACTTGTTCAATGTATATTAGGTTCTTCTATGGGCTCTAGCTACATATATCAGTATATCTTTGAAATAAACCACCACGCATTTGCCCAAGAACAGTTTTAGAATATGAGTCATGACACGAATGAATATGCTTGGGGTATTCATCAATCCAAAGGGTATAATAACCCATTCTTACAACCCATCTTTAGTTTTAAAAGTTGTCTTCTATTCGTCGCCAAGACAGAGGCAAATATAATGGTATCCACTACGTAAGTTTAGCTTTGTAAAGAGAGAAGATCCAACATATCATCAAGCCTCAGATTGGAAATATGTATTTAGTGGTGGTCTTGTTGATGGTTCAGCTGTCCATGCACATTCACCAGCTGCCATCCTTCTTCGGTGTTAAAAAAAAAGGCATAAAACAAGGGTTTAGGTTTTCTCTTATGAACTCCTTGTTAAGAAGCTACTGAACTTTCCTTTTCAATCCTTCATTCTCCATGGGACTCATTCAATAGTAAGGACGTTTAGCAACATTGCTCTTAGGATGAGATCTATAACATGCTATATATCATGCATCGGGGGAAGCTGAGCTGGCATATTGTCAAAAATGATGCTCTTAAACTTGTCTAGGATATGCCAAAGCTGAGTAGGAATGGTTCCATTGACTAGGTTTTAGGTGTACTGGATTCCTCCTCAAAGCCTATGATATGCAAAGGTTCTAAAGTCAACTTCTTCCCCTTGAACACTACAATGTAAGTGTTGCGAGCGTCGTTGTAAGAGACATTCTTGTCATAGAGCCAAGGTCTGCCTAAGAACTTATAACACATCGACATTAGAATAACGTCACACTAAACATCATCGGTGTACGTCCAAAGAGAACACCAAGCACCAGTGTCTAACTCGTATAAAGTTACAATCATCCACCCAGCTCATGCGACATAGGGTTGGAAAATTTGTCCAGCCCTTTATCTGCATAAAAATGAAAATGAACCTCACCAAATTTCTCTTATTTGTCAAGATTTCATTGAAGTCCCCTCATACTAAATTGGGATAAGAGTAGGAAGATATGCTTGAATGAAGTAGGAAATATTACTCTTTATGTATTTGTGTATCATGGTGCATATGTCCCCATAAAAAATTCATACAAAATTTAAATCAACTTATACAACTTTGCAATGAATGAAAAAGATAGTTTCCTCAAGGATTTGGATTTGAAAATCATTTTTCCGCCATAAGGATAGACCATTAATAGTCCCTAAAGGATCCACAATGACACAAAATTTGTCAAAACCACATTTTCTTGCCAATTCAATGACTTTAGCATCATGTTTTTTGGTTTCTGTGAGAAAAACCATAGTAAGGAAATGAAATCAGGTAATCTCTTTGAGGTTGTGTACTGTTAGGGGGGTTCGCCACCCCTAACAATTCCATGAGATTACCTTCATTGATTAGGTTAGGGCCATTTAAGGCTGGCTACCCCCAACCTTTCAAATATATCATTCAAAGCTCTCAACCTTCTATTACTATTTTCCAAATCTGCCTCCATGGTCCTCTTAACATTTAGTCTCAACACCTCCTCAGATTTATGGCCATTGATGTTAGGAGTAGAGTTTTCCTTGTTAAGAGTGAAATAGACTTCCACCTGTCTTTGTCAAGCCATTTTTTAGTCATGCCCCGAGATGCTGAGTAGCATTAACAACCTTGGCGTGTATACTCTTCCTTGATTGGCTTAAAACATCATTAGTATGTGGCTCGACACTCGAAGGAATGGAATTATTAGCCATGTCATTTATTGATAAAAGATTTAAGTAAGTTCAGTAACTGGTCACTATCAAAGTCTGTACCTCCAGTTTGTTTGCTTCCTTGTGGGTCTCTCTTTTTTTCTGACGAACAATGATAATAGGCATGAGATAGCTGCATACAGCATATCTACTTGACTTGCTCTTATCCATGGGCCATACTATTTCCTCTTCACCTCGCCATTTATCTTATCATGAATTATGCGAACAATTCTTATCCTCATGCCCTACAATGCCACAATATTACAAAAGAGAGGTAATTTTTCATGCTTAAATTCAATATACTCCTTGCTTCCTAAAAGGCTAGAGAAATATACCCTCAATGTAGCGGTTATGATATATCAACCTTTGCACAACTTTAACAATAATCAACCCTTGGTTATCTTGGACAAAATATAAGTCCGCATAAAAAATGTCTGCTAGTTTCACACCCAACTTCTTTCATATCTCTACATTTCTACAGTACAAGGGCAACCCCCATAATTGCACCTAGAAAGGAACATTGTCAAAATTCATCAATGAAGCTAGCGATACAATGTCCCATTCTTGAATAACAAGGAGCTGATTTTTATAGATCCATGGATTGTTTTGGAGGATATGCCGCATCTCTACTTTATCATCAAAAAAGAGTTGAAAAACACCTTTTTGAATTTTCTCCAAGCATAGACCTTTAGAAATGCTCCATATATTTTTAAGGAAAAAATGCAATTACACCCCTAACTTTAGGTCATTTGCAAGTAGCTATTTCAACTTAAAAATTTGGCAAATGGAACCCTAAACTTCTTGTTGTTTACATTTTGAGCTTTCCTTCCATTTATGTTAATGTGGCTAATTGGCACATGACTTGTACCTGATCATATCCATGTGTTAGTTTTTATTAATTAAAAATAAAAAATATTATGAAATTAAAACATAACAAGTACCTATTTATTTTCTTTCTTCCTTTCCCTTCTCTCTTATCTCTGCAACTTCATTAACTCCCTTTATCTTCTTCCCTTTTATAAAAGAAATTTTGGAGAAATTCTTTAGGCAATGTTACTAGTGTTGTGCTTGGGTTTAAGGTGAAAAGATAAGTTGTAGAAAAGTGTAATACCCTTTTTATATGAAAATTTCTTGGTCAAAATCTCTCCTTAGGTATTGTCATCTATTTCAATCATAGTATAACTTGGAGAGAAGCTATGTGAGGTGAAAACATTTTTTTTCTTTTGTTAGAAATGTTGGAACAATTTTCTAGAGCTCCTTTATATATATATATTTTTTTGAGATATAACGTGGCCATCTAAAATACCTACTCTACCAACAATGATTAAAACAAGTAAAACTATCTAGTATATTTAATAATTATCATAACCCTTTTGGATATTGCTAGTGAAGGTTGCGTGGCCTATGGAAAGCACCATATGATCACCGTTTCAGAAAAGTTGTGGATATTTTATTATAGATATGGTGTAAGATAAAGATTGAAGTTAGAGCTAAATTTTCCAGCCATTTTCTTTCTAAATACTGAGTGCTTTTGTGAAATATCTTTAAATATTATAGCAATAATTTCAAGACCATTAGAAGCATGCATCCAACCAATAGATATTTTAAAGAAACAATAGCGCCACGTGTAAAACTTTCGTAGTTATCCTTCAAAATTTTTTTTTTCTGACCTTATCTGGATCTTGGCCTTTCTAGACAATTCTCAATATCACTCGGCCTGATTCTTTTTAAAAAGTTCTTGACCATTGTCACAACGTGACGGTCAGTGAACAGCCATCATTTTATGACTTTAGGGCATGTGAGGAAAAATGCAGAGAAAATGAAAGTCGCCACCAATTAATTAAAAGGATAATTGGGATCCTAAAAAAGAAAGAAAAACTGGCCTTTGGAACCAGAGGAATGGTTCGGGAGTCTAATTACATGTGAGGAAGGTGTTAGGCATCCCACAACGTCCATCCCGAATGATCGTTACCCTTAATTGTTTGTGCCTTAAAAATTTTAATTTATTTAATCTACCCCCTTTTTTATTAATATAATAATAAAAGACAAAAAATAGAAAGAGATTACTAGACCTGCCTTACCAAGTAAGTCCCTACATACCCCAAAATGGATCAAGGTCAACGTAGTTCGGAATATTAGAATAAGTTGATTAAGTGAGATGTATGATCTCATATCTAAGAACGTTAGGACATTTAGGGGGAAAATTCCACTTAAAACCTGGAAAGGGATTGGAACATTGGGAAGAGTATACCTCCACTAGATGCCTGGAAAAATTGAGACTTTGGGAAAAAAAATTCCATTGAAAGTCCAAGGAAGTTAGGACGTTGGAAAGTATATAACTCCACTGAATGCCTATAAAGATTAGAACTTTAGAGAAGTTTAAACTTCTACTGAAAGTCTTTCAAACATTCAAAAAAAGAAAAAGAAATGAAGATGCTGGGAATTTATTATTACTAGTAAAATTTTAATTTTTCTCAAATTTTGTGACAAAACTGAAATTTCTAAAAGTATAGGGGTAAGAAATGAAATTTCTAGAAGTATTTGGGTCAAAATAGAATTCTTAAAAATACTAGGGTTAAAAAAAATTATTAAAAATACTGGGACCTAAAACGAGAATTATTAAAAATAACAGGGCCAAAATGCAATTTATGAAAATATAGGGGCCAAAATGCAATTGATGAAAATATAATATAATTTTTTAAGTTTAGGGGTCAAAGTATAATTTTTGAAAGTATGGGAACCCAAATAAAATTTATGAAAATGTAAGACAAAGAAACCATTGCCTTCAAAAATGTTTAGGACTCTCATCAAGAGTAGTGAATTTTGTTTAAGTTTTAATTTTGAAAACATTGAGTTGGGCCATTGGAGCCACTTTAGAAACATCGAGCCTTAAACCCTTCTCTCTTTTTTCTCTTTTTTTATATGGTCAATTTGGGCCCTTGAAACTATTTAGGAGAGAATTGGGTCTTAAACCCCTTTATTGAATCAATTGGGCTCTTGGAGCCTTATATTAATTCAATTGGGCTCTTTAACCCTATGAAGCACATTTTTTATTAAAAAAAAAAAACCATTTAGGTATGTTTTAGGCCTTGGACCCCAAGAAAAAAACTAGATGTCATTGGATCTTCCCAAAATTATTATCATTTTTTTTTTAGATGTTTATTCCAAAAGGTTTCTGAGTTCAGCACTTAAGCTATCCTTTTATTTTTCCTACTGATTATCCAAAACAACCACATGGCTTAGAACAAATAACCATCACAAACTAGCAAATCAAGAATTGGAAATCACATAAAAAAAAGAATGTGTCTTATACTTTATAGGAGGAGGCAAAAGGGCAACATAGCATTACGAAATTCATGAGCCAAAATCATACAACCCCACCAAGAACACATTAAATAACAAGTTGACATAGAAATAACCGTTATATTCTATTATTACTACCATAAGGCACTTCAAGAAACCAAATTAGGCATCTAAACCCAAAGGGAAGCTAGGACACAAATTCAAAAGCTGGAAAACATTTGATTTGTTTTACTGATTATATTTCAAAGCAAAGATAGTGAAACACTTACAAGTTATCCCAAAAAATAAAATGAAGGGGCACCCATGCAGCATTTGAAGCTAGCTTGAGATACCAAAGAAAATTATGGGTGATTTCAACTTAGAAAGCACTATATCAGTTTTTAAATAAGAATAACCCAGGGACAAACAGGGGTTAAACCATATTTAAAACACCATTAAATTTCCTTTTGTGAATCAGATTTTGAAGATGATTTGAGGGGCCCTACCCACATGAGATCCCACTTCCACCATTTTCTCAAATAAAAAACTGAACAGAGAAAAGAGAAAGGAATCAAATGGACCTTTTTTAACTTCCTTAAATGATCACAACCAGTAGAACATAATCCTTTAAAATTATCCCAAAATTTTAAAGTTTGACAACGTGACTCTTATCTAAGTTAGCGGACTCCCAAAACTGATGAATCAAATACAACCTGACAGGCATGGAACATATAGACTGCACATCGGATTCCATTAAATCAGCAAAAAAACAAGAACATTGTGATTGCATTTGACCTTGCAAATCTCCTAACATGTTCGAATCATAAAAAAAAAATCATACATAAAACAATTAACGAATTTGTGGATTACTGGCCACGACCATTTCAACTCAACTTATTCAAACCAAAAGGAAAATTGACTTCAAATCACATAACTTATTGGAATTGTCCAAATCCAAGGATTAGCCATTGAATTTGAAGCAACAAATTTGAAGAATAGGGAATAAAGGCTTTGTTTAAATTCAACAAAAAGAAAAACCCCTTAAATTTGACAAGTACCCATTTTTACATTCGCGGATCCTGGGGATGAAACTACTCAAACCCAGAACCCCATCATGATTGAACAAGTTCACTAGTCAATAAAAAAAAATGAAATGTTACCTTGGATGAACGATTCCTTCCAATCTAAAGATTATTCTCCGGAGTCTCTTTGGAATCCCTTTTCTTTCTGCTATCCCTCTCATGTTCTTTTGATTTCACCCTCTGTTTTGTGATTTCAAAAAATTCTCTCTTTTTCTCCAGTTCCTTCCTATCTATTTTATAGATGTTAAAGGGAACCAAATCCCATGATAGCTGTAGAAAATCGCCCATGAACAGCGGGGTGTCGCACATGGGTGAGAGAAAGATGGAGGGAAATGGCGAAATAGAGGTCAAATAGTGAAGTTAAGGTGTTTATGCCCTCTTTGCCAGAAATGGGGAATCACTGCCTGCTCTAACTGAAAGTGATGCGAAGAGTAAATGGACAGGGGATAAGAGCAGATATTGCCGATGGCTAGCAGAAAACATGTGTGGTGTGAAGGTGCAGAGAGGGACAAAGGCACAAATGGAGAGGGAAAGGAAAGTGAAAGCAATGGATGAAAATAATTGGGAATTTAGGGTTTCAGAGGGGCAATCGGGTTATAGGTCACTTTTGGACCGGGTATGGGGTTGGGTTGGACAAAGTGTGCTAAGAGTGTGGGTGTTCGGTTGGGCTTGGAGTGGGCTGGACTTTCATTCCTTTTTTGGTTCATTGAGCAGTAAAAAAAAAAGAAAAAAAAAATTTTGGGCCTTCTTTCTTTCTCTTTTTTTTTTTGTTTCTTTTGTTTTTTTTATTTTGATTAATTTTTTTAATTTCCCTCTTCTTTTATTATTATTTTTATTTTATTTATTTATTTTCATGCCATTTTGTGCTTTTTGTTTTTTTATCTATTATTATTATTTTTTGTTATTATTCATTTTGTTATTATTTTCTTTTAAGATGAATTTATTAATTTTAAGAGGTACCTAGACAAAATTAGGTGTTTACATAACTCATGCATATTAAAAGTATTCCAATGTGATTTTTTAAGTGTTGGGTAATTAAAAATTATTTTTCAAAACCAAAATTTGAAAGCTCTCATGAATTTAAATGAAAATGGATTTTTGCAAAATAAGGTAGAAATATTGAAAAGTGATTACAAGCTTAACCTGATTTCTTCAAACAAATATTTAGTTCTTTGACAAAAAAAATTTGTTGTGTTCAAGAAAAGGAGAACTTGATTTATTTGTTAAGGAAACAAATGTGTGATATAGCTAGTCATGGTTTAGGACAATAAGAAAATGAGAAATCAATAAGAAGTTTATTTGATAAAAATACAAACTTAACCAGCCCATTTTTCAAATGATATTATTGTGGCAAAAATGGACATCTATCATACTGTTGTGCATTAATAAAAAGCTTATATGCTGGTTCAATCATTATTTGGTTATCTAAGGACACACATGCTTCAAAAGAGCAACAAAACTAACACCCAAGGACCCGAGACAATTTTGAGTACCAAAGAAAAGATTTTCTGCATATATATTTGAAATCTAAAAAGTCGAGAATGATATTTAGCTCTTGCACAATAGATGCTTAAAGCATAAAAATGAGGTTCCTACAAGCTCATATTCAAGAAGAAATGAGGACATAATTGTAACTAGATAAAAAGTGCACATATTAGGTGATATCCACACATTACCTTCCTTGTATGCTTTAATTATGCTTTGAATATTTACAAATGTCATGATTTTAAGGGGTGCACAATGCTTTTATCAATTTCCTATGCATTACATATTAGCTACAGCTTAGAAAGGAGATTGATATGTCAAGTGGTTATAATTAAGCATGGTATGAGTTTTGAACTATATTATGTGATAAGAATATGTGGGCAAGATGTTGTCTTATTTGAATTATCTACTTAACATGATAATTTCTTAGGAAAACCACATAAATAGATTCAGTGTATGAAAAAAATATCATATTGGAAAGTTTCATTAATTTCTGATGCTTTGAAAAATTGTTTTAGGTCACTGAAACTTATTTAGGTTTATGAAATCCATGTTTAGATGCTTGAATCCTAATAAATGAAAAACCTTGAAAATTAATGCATGTTTTCTCCTACATATATTACTATTGGGAACAAAAATGGTTTATTTGTGATTTTTGGAATTATTTATATGACTCTGGAATGTTTAATGCTTTAGGTTCCTGAAAGTGTTATCAGGTCACTGAAAAGTGTTTCAGTTGACTAAATCCTAAAATTGAGAAAAATGAAATACATGTCCAAAGCTTCTCTCACTCTTGTAAAATCTCATTATTGGACTAAAATTGATCAATCCATGAAATCTGGAAAAGTCTCTATAGTTATAATGTTTGGATTGAAACTTTGAGAATTTATTTTGTGATAAAAGGACATTCTCGTGAAAACAGTTAGGATGAAATTTTCTACAAATACTGCATAATTATGATATAAAGAAGATCAGTATTCTAATGTTGAATTGAATTGTTAATGTAAAAGTTAAGCATCTCTTATCACTCATATTGAAATGTTTATGACCATGTTGTACATGTATATGGAAAGGCTCATGATATGGAGACAATGTCTTGAGATGTTCTAATGTGAGGATAATATTTTGTCATAGGGTTACTTGCTAGGACTAAGACAATACAATTTTTTTGCAAAAAATCGGATTAAAGAAATTGGACCCAAACACTTTTATCATGGTACAAAATGGCTCAAATTCTATATGCTTTGAAGACAATGTGTGGGAACACTTTCTGCATCATTGTTATATCTAGACTTAGAGTCCCTTAATTGTCTCTACAATACTTTCTCATATATTTTGGGATTCTATATGAAAATACTAGGATGTATGACATGCTTAAACTTGTCTTTTGAAAGCTTAATATACTATCATCTTCTTATAAGAATACTTTTTTTCATGACAGTATGTATATGTGGACTTATTTGATTTAAACATATTTTCTTCTCATATCTCCATTGTGTGCTGAATTTTTACTGTGTTAATAAAGAGAGAAAACAAAAAGAGATAATACAAAAAAAAATTATTCTAATGAGGGATAAATTATCATATATGAAAACTCCTAGTAAAGCATAAATTGAAGGATAGCTCAGGCATATATTTAAGGAAAATATGTGGATCACTATGCTGTGTTTTATATTACTGAATATTCCTGTGAATAGGTTAGCACAAAGATAAGGGAAGCTTTGTAAAATTTTAATACGAAATTCTTCACTAATCCCCATGGAAAAGTATATTGCTTTTGAACTATATTCATGGATCAAACCTGTTGAAAGCAAAGTGTTCTTAAACATTTCATGCTATGAGTTAGGGCTACACTATATTAGTTCGAAAAAGACTATTATACTCTTGCTCATGATGGTAATTATTTGTGAACCTTGATGCATTCATTTTTTGCAAAGATAAAAATATATTTGTTTTGATGATGTTTCATATGAAGAATATTAAAGGATTACCTTGTGAAAAATGATTACACTCATGATTTGTGTCTCACAATTTTGATTTGAAAATAACAAAGAAGAAAATTCTCTTGATGCTATAGAGAGCTAATTTGACTGAATTTCCATCATTATATGCTCTTGTTGAGAAGAAATTGATCACTCTCTTGGTATAAAATGTTTTGAATGTGCTTTCAAGTAGCACTGTCCATTTGGATGCAACATCTAAATTAGATTCAAATATTATTGTTGAAGATGATGTTTGATAGATATTTTAATTTATAATGTTGAGTTAGGATGATTTTATGATATTATTATTATTATTATTTAATATGCACTTATTGTTTATTATGGATAATTTATTTTTGTTGATATATACTTTTTTTGAATAATTGATAATATATTTTTACTGACTTTTGTAATTAATTTTTATGTATTTTATCATTTTTTGTTAATTTTCTTAGGTTGGCCCTTTTAGGCCTGCTTATGCCCAAAGTCTTAGAGAGCAGAGTTAGGGCTTTCAAATAGATGCCCAACAAAAAAAAGGCCTCGCCCGATC
>JASKGM010052540.1:0-19592 GCA_034509205.1 Ceratonia siliqua
TTGATCATTGAATCAAGTCTCTGTGTTTTCACTTAGCCGTTGAGTTAAGTGATTTGCCTACCATACTTCTCCTGCGTTAATAAATTAAATATATTTCATTTAGTATAGTACGATAGAAAACCATGTAGAATAATTTCATTTAGGTAAATCTAAAAATACTGTAGTCTATAACAATTTTTCATGAAATTTACTTTATTATCTAATGATTAAAATAATTTTAAAATGGGTGTCTCATTGATTCTAAACAGTTAAGTCCTTGGTTTCTGTCAAAGGGACAAAGTAGGATTGGTTTATTGAAGTCTGAAGCCCAAGGATCAATTCCCTACAGCTTGCAAAAACTTAACCTTTTACTTATTTCTTGCGTTTTTCATTTTCCTTTTCTCCCAAACAATGTTTTTCCAAAATAAAACTCTATTGCTTGATGAGCAAGTCTAAGAGAAAGTCCAACTAATTTCTCTATATTCAAGGGGGAGTTCTACCTATTAAAAGGTGTCTTTGGCTGCCTTGAAGGGGGGAAAGTATGATTGATTTTTGGTGATGTCTGAATCCCCAGGCATAATTCTCTATAGCTTGCGTTAGCACCTTTTGATGGAAACCAAGGGTTTGCCCAAATAAAACACTTGCTTGATGAGCAAGTTTAAGAGAAACTCCAACTAATTTTCTTTTATTCGAAGGGGAGTTCCAGCTATTTAAAGAGGCCCTTGATTACTGTAAAGGGGACAAAGTGGCATTTGAAATTGGTGAAGTCAGAACCCTTAGGTTTAATCCCCTATAGCATGTGTTAACCTTGCCTCTTTCTTACTTGTGTTTTTCATTCTCATTGCCTAAAACAATGGTTTTCCCAAATAAAACTCAATTGTTTGATGAGCAAGTGTAGGAGAAAGTCCAACAAATTTTCCTAGATTCAAGGGGGAGTTCTTGCTATTTAAAGAGGCCCTTGGCTACCATCAAGGGGACAAACTATATTTGTCATCATGAAGTATGAAGCCCAAGGCTTAATTCTCTATAGATTGCGGGTAACCTTGTCTTTTTGCTTACTTCTGGCATGCTCCATTCTATTCTTCTCTTAAAAAATGGTTTTTCCAAATACAACTCTATCGTCCGATGAGCAAGTATAGGAGAAATTCCAACTAATTTCCCTAGATTCAAGGGGGAGTTCTAGCTATTTAAAGAGGCCCTTGGCTACCATCAAGCAGCAAAATATGATTGGTTATTGGTGAAGTCTGAAGCCCTAAGCTAAATTCCCAATAGCTTGTGTTAACCTTGCCATTTTTTCTTACTTCTTGCATTATTCATACTCATTCTCTTAAACATTGGATTTTTCCAAATAAAAGTATGTGAACACGGCATTTTGTCCGGGTTCATAACCTTAAAATAAAAAATATATTATAAAAATATAAAAATATAAAATATAAATAATAACATCATTGCCTTAGCCTAAACCTCCCTAAGCGCAATGAAAATTCAAGAATCAAGTAAGCCCTCAATACCTAGCCCCATTGCCTTCAAACAGTCTCCAAATATCCTGTAATCCAAAACCGCCCTCAAGTCTACCCAAACATCCCAAAGAATGTTCCTCATCACTTCTTGATCACCAAATATCCCAAAATTCACACCCGAATAGTCCCACAACACTAAATTTGCCACAGCCCCACTGCCTTCAAACCGTCACCAAACGCTCCATAAATCTAAACCACCCTCAACTAAACCTAAACACCCCAAAGAATGTTCCTCACCACCTCTCCATCACCAGATATCCCATAATTCATTCCTAAACAGCCCTTAACCACCTAAGCTTCCTTAGCCCTCCCTTCACCCTACGAAGCCCTAGGAAAACTTTTAGTCTACCCTTTTGATGCTTGGCTGCCACCCACAGCCTTCTTAGCCTCCAAGGAAACCCTAAAATTCACTATATAAATAACACTCCTTACACGACACTTATAAATACTAGTAGAGAAACTTGCCACAATTTATATGGCTTCAGAGGTATAATTCTACCCTTACTATATCCATGCAATTTGTGTATGCTTACGTGATTATCAATCCAATGCATTCTCTTGCACAGTATGATTTAATTTAATTTTTTTAAAAATTCATGGTGTACCGATATCACATATGCTTAAATACTAAATCCAACATCCAACTACAAAACACTTAAGATTCTACTAATAACTCATGACTTCAAGTTGCATATTCTAATTCTCAGTCTCACTCTAACTTATCTATAACTTATGCTTTAATACCAAATTTGTCTCGACCCATTCCCCGAGACCGTGACCGACACTAGGACTAAGGACATGCCAGCCTTCTAGCCCATGTTAGCCTGAACTATTACCAACACGCATCTATAAACACCGGTATCAAATAAGGTAATGATAACGAAAACAAATATAACTAATTCATTTATTAAAATAACTTTCAATTCAATACATATTCATGTACAAGTATTTTTATCTTTACCACTCAAACACTAAACTTCTCTCTTTTTCCCACAACCCAGACCTAACAACAGCCTCTGAGAGTCAGACCAATAGATCTTGTAAGCCTTCAATGACCTACAAAATAAGAATTCCCAAAAAGGGGTGAGCGTTCAACTAGCTCAGTGGGTAAGAGAAGTCTATTGCATGATATGATCAATGCAATGAATGAATGCAAGTCCTTGAAATCCTTATTAACCTTTGAGTCTCCATGATTCCTTCACATAATCATATACTCAAATACATGCCTAGCCATGCACGGTTATGTACTTCAAAGATAATAGAAAATCCAAATTTACTATATGATAATATCAAATCAAGATTTTCACATGTGAAATATCCATTTTCAAAGTCTTAAATCACAATTGTAAATACAAAGACATACTTAATATCATTAATGTGAAAACCATATCAACAAAATCATAAAGGATATATTTCAAACATAACGTAAGTAAGAAATATAAAAGCGATGGTGTCTCACTTAACCTTGTAAGTAGAATTCCCATGCTTCCTTGCAAAATTGCCTATGTTCTTCTATAAGGGTCGCTGATGATTGTTTTCTTGATTTTTTTGGGGTGCCAACTAAATGAACCTTGATAATTATCTAATGCTAAAATAGGGAGTTGGATCCATAATTGTCTTATTTTCCTATTCATGAGTAGCAATTCATAGTTAATCATTACGATCAAGTTTTCGTTAACCGTGAAGTAGAACATAGAATAAGTTAAATAATTCGAGCTTGTAAGATTATTACTTAGATTGACATATCCTTCTCATCTTAATACTTCCATTAAATTAAATTTAGAGAGTATTGTTTCTAGCTTGTTTAATTGTTAGAGTGTGAATAGAGAGCACATTCTCTATTTAACGACAAACTGAGGAATGATTGGGATAGCAGAGCTAGTTGCTATCTACGGTTGGTAGTTTGAATAGGGAGTTGGGAATATTATTAGTGTCATGATCATTGTCAATGTCTAGTGGCGGAGAGTTAGCCTTTAACTAGTTTTTATCATCTTTGTCTTTAGTGCTAATTTACTTTGTGTTTTGCAATTCTTGGTTTTCTTTAGATTTTCCTTTCCTTAATTAATTGTTCACAAACCCCCCGCCCCTTTTTATTTATTTGTAGTTAATTTGCATAGTTAGAATTCGTGGCTTATCAATTAGACTTAACCCTTTGCGGGAATGACCCTTGCTCACAACTACACTTACCACTATATCTGCAAGGATTAATTTGACACCCCTTTGGGTTTACATCAAATTTTGGCGCCGGTGCCGAAGATTGATTGTAATTGATTCATTACTTTGTTTTTGTTTTTATTTCTTTTATCTTTGATTAGTTTGTTTTTAATTTTCAAGTGTTTATGTCTGAAGAGGATATAGACTTGTGACTTCAAAGGATTAGAGACTTCTTGCAAACTTCTACCCATAAACAAAGTCAGCAATTCACAGCTTGCTGGCTTCACGGGTAGTCCATACCCCACCACCTGAGTTTAACCTTGCACTCTATACTGCTCTTTCATCCAGTGACCCATCTGAACAAGAAGTAATGGCTGCAAACAATAAAACCCTTAACGAGTTAGCAGCCCCAAACTTAGATTAGCAGCCACTGTGTATTGAGCAACCTAACCTTGAGGTAGCCTTTGAACTCAAATCTGGTCTCATCCACCTCCTGCCAACCTTTCACGAGTTTCACAGGAGAAGACCCCAATAAGCACCTTAAGGAATTCCATGTAGTGTGCTCAAGTATGAAGCCCACGGGTATTTATGAGGAATAGATTAAATTGAGAGCCTTTCCTTTCTCTTTGGCGGACTCGGCATAAGAATGGCTCTACTACCTACCTTCTTGGACTATATATACATGTAATGAGATGAAGTCTAAAGCCATATATAATAATATAAAATTTACATTTGACCCAACTAGATTTTCATTTTAGTTTCCAATCATTAATTTTTCTTGAATTTGTCGAGCTAATTTTGGTGGAAATAGTTCAACCACTATAGTAGTTTAATAATGTGATATGAACTGTAATCCTTGTCTAATAATAGTTCAACCATTTAGATCATTGTTATTAAAATCGGATCGGATTGGTCGATTCAACTGGTTGGACAAGGGACTAGACCCCCGACCAGTCCAGAACACCCTAGTAAACCATAATTCAGGAAACCGATGAAAGAACCGATGAATCAAGGTCTAACTAGAAAAATCAGCCAATTCTCTAGTTCACCGGTGCTAGGGAATTTTATTTCAAGGGAAGCAGAAGAAGTAGTAGTTAAAACACAGTTGTAACCCATCAAAATATCTACATAACAAAAGACCAATTTAGAGTGCCAGAAATAATTATTCAGTCCAAAAATTATGACATTTCACATGCAACCGATCAACCCCACAACCCATCACATGTAGATCAACTTCACTTAGGATCACAGCAACAAAGTGACGCGCCATAAAAGAAAGAGGAAAAGGAAGGGTTGGAAGCAAATCTCTCCCCTCACGATCACTATGGTGGTACTGGGTTTGGTTGGCATCCATAAAAGAAGGAGGAAAAGGAGAGGTTGGAAGCAAATCATGGGGAGGGGGAAGAAAGAGGAGGGGTTAGAACATGGAACTTGGAAGCAAATCTTGGGGAAAGAGAAAGAAAGAGGAAAGGAGGGTTGACACAAATCTCGGTAGAGGAGGGTTGTATGGTCATTATGTTTTCTTTTATTTCAAATAACTATAGATATTTAATAAATAATTAAATATATATAATTTGAGTAATTATCCATTCCTATGTACCTTTTATACTTTTATTTGTAATATTTACCCTCAAAATAATGAATTATATTTCTCTAAATCAACTTTTAATTTCAAATAAATTAGTGTTTATTAATGATTTAGTTGATTATTTTTATTTATTTATTATTTAAATAAATTATATATATAATATTTTAATAAATTACATATATATATATATATATTAAAATTAAAATTAAAATTATATTATTTAATTAAATTATAATTTCACCATGATTCATCTTAATTGGATTATTAATCTATGACCGTTTGCCTTCACTCGTATTTTTGAAACATTCATTTAGATTGACCGGATCAACATGAGTTTTAAAACGTTTGTGTCCATATTTTAACATTGAATATTACTAAACGAGCATCAACAATTCAGCGCCAGCTTATGACCAAATTATCCAGAAAAAGACCAAAACGAGTAATGGCGCAGGTCCACAGAACTACGTATACACATTATTTCTTTTCAACATATTACTACTAAAATTTGGTATAGTTATGTTCTAACGTTGGTGTTTACTGTAATTCCCGGACTAGACAATTTACAAGCCACTAATCCTCAAGAAAATATTCCAAAGAATTTATACAGGGGGTGGATTAGACCACCTTCTCTTTACCTCTGATTTCCATCGCACTTCTTTAAGTTTTCCATCCACCCCATAATCTCTCTCCATGACAAGGTTTATTCCTTCATCAGAGTACCATCCAACTCCAATACAAAGAATGCCATCCTTACTAATATCAACATAGCAGGTTACACCCCCAGGAAGCCACAGCATGGTCACATCATGCATGTCTAGCATCTCCTCCTCTCCAAAGTAGTTGGTATTCTCAGGGAAGCTCCTCTTCTTTAGTGTTTCTGTACAAAGGTAAACATACGGGGTACCATTGCCTTCTTCCATCATATCCTCCCCAAAAACTGGAGTAGCGCTGACCTCAAAGACTTTCCACGAGCCAATCAGCTCTGAGGGACTGGTTCGTTTTCTTTGAGAAAATGACTTTAAATCAAACTCCAGATCACTGTTTAGGATGATACAGGCATTGGTTATTTTATAAACTCAAAAGGAGAGATGAAATTAGGAAGGAGAAGTGAAAGACTAAAGTGCAGAATTTGATGGAGCAGGCTTGTGGAAACTATGAACACTAACATGCATACATGATAAATGCCAAAGCACATTTTTTTAATTTTCCCTTGCATAAAATTTCTTTGGGTTTATTTCACATATCTTTGCTGCATGGTACTTAGAATTTTCTAGAATTGTCTTGCTCATAGATCCATGTCATGAAATTTATATCATTAAAAATTAAGTGCTTCATAGATGCAAATGCAAACTATACTGCAACTGGAAATATACCTTTGGTCACTGATACTAGCAGGACTGACCCATTGTTCTTCATACATGGCAACTCTCAGTATCTGTATGTCTGAACCACCATTTATGAATTCTACGGTGTGGATGATACGGATCCTTTTGTGGCAGCCTTTAACCAAGCACTAAAAATGGAGTATTCTTAAATTGTAAAAGAGAATAAAAACAACTTGTCCTGTTGTCAACTAATCTTCCAGTTTCCAAATGACTGGACAAGAGCAAGCAAGTGTAAATAATTAAAGAAAACATGGTTCCAGCTAACTGACATTTATTAAGAGCAAGAGCTTTCTTTATTTTTATACAATGAGGCTATAACCTAACTACCAGCAGCACTTTTCTACCAGTTTTGGTTCTACCCTATCTTTCTGTTGTCTCATTTAGTCATTTTCCTGTCATATCACTTTTGGCTCAAAGATGAGACTCTTTCTGTCGAAGTTTTGGTGTTTTCATTTGTGGTGTGCAATACAATTAAGGTTGCTGCCATTTTTGGGTTCTATTTATGTCTGCTGTGGAGTTTTTGTTTCTAAGATGTTGCAAGTTCTACTGTCCTGTGGTTCATTTCTCCTAGAGCTTATTGCTCAAGGGGAGTAAATGATAGTTGTCCCAAAAAAAAAGTTTATTAAAGTAGTTCACTAGTAAAGCTCATCGTTGTTCAATAGTGCTATGTGGTTAAGTTCATCATTGTTTGATTGAACTGTGGTCATTGACTGAAAATTGTTGATCGTTGTTGTGGCTAGTTGTCACAAGTTAAAGTTTGTGGTCGTTGTTTGATTGCAATTTGAAGTTTATGGTCGACTGAAAGTTAAAGTTTTGGCATATTGAAGACTTTTGGCACTAATAAGAGAGTTGAGTTGTTGGGTGCCATGTGAGCAATTCAAATATTGTAGACCAGCTCGGAGAAGATCAAGGAAACTACTCATGGGAAGTAGGTTGAAGCCGAGAGCTATGTCATTGTGTTAGACAATATGGCCAAGGAGAGCGGCTATGAGAATGACGAGGTGCTGTTTAAGGGAAGTGAGTCGAAGAATTATGAGAGCTGTTTGTCTACTGAGGACATCGCCAGAAAAAGTTCTAGTTGCTGTTAGTTGCTTAAGTTCTTCAATGATTGAACCATTTTATTTTATTATTTTTTGTTTTTCATTTAATTGGGTTTTACTTGTAACAAGCTGAAGCTTGAATAATTTCAACTTGAGAGATAGTGTTAGAATTATCTTCTAATTAGGATAGTCTTCTAGTTTCATTAGTTTTCATGTCTTAGTTTATCTTGAAGTCAAACTCTATTTCAAGTATTATTAGATAAAGGAAGGTACAAGGGTTGATTAGTGTGTGGGTTTTACTTCAGCCCCTAAACCTTTGTTTAACCCTAAATTTCAACAGGAACAATTAACAAGTGGTTAAAAATGTTTGAAGAGTGGTGGTTAATGGGTCAACCATATTGACTTTATATATTGAAAGTAAATTTAAGAACCCATACTCACCAGAAAACTATCATAGAATCCTCTATTAATTTGCATAACTCCAATCATGCTCTACTCTCTCGCTACAGTGTAGACACCACACACAGGTTTATGGCTCTTAAAAAGTGCAAGCAAAATTAGGTAATTATCATGCATTGCCATCCATAAACACAAGTTGCATTCTCATATTAGATAATCAGAACAACTGAGAAATCAATTTAATTTTCCATTTTGTCTGTACAAGTTAATTTATACTTGTGGCAAACAATACTAATTCATATGACAGAAGCTGCTAAAAGAATTATATCATTTATCCTAATCATAACTGACACTGGAGAAGGTAATAATGTCCTATACCTAGCATGCTGAACTTACTTGTTCAAACTTGAAAGTTGGTGTGATGTAGTACTTCGTATCATCAACATCATCCACTGGGATATCTATAGGACCTCTAGAATAAGATCCATCCTGCAATTAATAATCATCTTCATTGATGGAATAATAAGGCGAATACAGGAACTTCAAATATTATATGTGGATTGTACAGATACAATCATACAAAACACTGTTAAATTATTATCCCTGCTTTCAAAGAGAAGTATCATAATGACTTTGATTTCTACCAATAATTATTAGTAATATAATATTTTGTTTTTCTAATATTGTTCAACTCAGTTTACATATACTCTACTTATTAAAAACCCTAAATCTAGGGTCATTGAAGATGGAAAAAATATATACTCAGAGAAATACAAAAAAGATCTATAAAAGAAGGAAATTAACTATCATTTTCTAAACCATTTTTTTCTTTACTGTGTGAAGATTCATTGAAGATGGGAACAAAAAGAAAGATATACAAGATATACAGTGGGTTCAAATCTAGAGTCCAAAATTTCAAGATTCCATATAATTAGAAACAGAAAACAATAGATGTTTCCTAAATATTAATCCATTTGAGTAACTTCCTCCTATTTGAGTAGCCCCATCTCCTTCAAGATACAATGGGACTGAGATCTAAATGGTTGTCTTTCTCTTTTCCAGACTTCCCTCTAGAGCAAGCTACTAGTCCTGTTAAAAGGTACTAAGAAATTAAGGATCTAGAAAAGTCTTGTAGGTTAAGAAAAGAGTTACTTGTGCACCCTATTAATAGGTATTAAGGATTTAGGGATATTAAAGAGTTAAGAGAGTCTTGCAGGTTAAGCAAAGAGTTAATTGTAGTGCACCCAAAGTAATGGATATAAGTGCCTCTGTGTGGTCATAGTATTAGTAGAGGTTAAGGGGCTTGTTTTAAGTACACATCATCATTGAGTCTTCTAATAATGTATATTGTTTGGTCCCTTCCTTTTCTCCTTAACTTATGCTCTCTCTATTTTCTTACAATAAGCTTAGGCACCTCAATGTCCACAGCAAAACTTAGATCTGAAGGTACTACCATTCCTTTTAAAAACCAGATCCATTGAGGATAATAGTTTTTAGGCAGAAAGAAAGAATCCCCAAAGAAAATGTGACTCTAGAGGGGACTTTTACCCGCCATATGCCCTTTTGATGAGTTATTGCACATAAAAGTTAGCTTAACTCCAGGTGATTTTCAAACACTAGCATCTCTTGACTTGTTAGTCAGGCCATTATCAACTAACATATGCTGATTTTAGCTCCAAAATATCCCACATACTTAGACTTAAGCTCCATTGAGACACATTAGAGTAACATGTCAGAGCCATGCAACCATCAACATATGTGCTCTTAAGGAATATTAAGGATTAAGGAAAGCCTTGAGGGTTAAGAAAAGAGTGATTTGTAGCGCACCCAAAGTAAAAAAAATGGGTGTCTTTGTACAGTCATAGTATTAGTATAAATAAAAGTTGAGAGGTGAATATTATACGCACATTAATTTAATCTTTCAGTGACATTTGTTTGGTCCCTTCCTTTTCTACCGAACTTTGCTCTCATTATTTTCTCAACACGGGATTACAGAACATATATCACTGACATTGAATCCTAACCCTAGCTTCCACCAAAAAAAAAATAGCGACTTGGTGCCGGTTTAATTATGTTTTTGGTGTTTTTGAAAACAGTTTTCGAACACAATTTTTGAAAACAAAAAACAAAATAATCCATTTGAAAAATCTATTTTCAAAACAGTTTTGAAAAAATTTCATTTAACTTGATTTGAGATTTTAAAACTCAAGACTTGACTTGTCTTGATTTATATTATAATTTATATTATTAAAATATAAAAAATTATTATAATATTATAGAGTTAAAATAATACAAATGATTAAGTTGGTTTACAAATTTATTTACAACATTTTAATGAATAAAAATTATTCTATATTTTTTTAGAGAAACGGATAATAGAAAATAGAAAGCAGCTTCAAGTTGTTCTCTGTTTTCTGTTCTTAAGTACAGAAAATGGAAAACAAATTTTAAAAACTGAGTGAAAAATAGTTCTACCAAACAAATTTTTATTGTTTTGTAGGTTAAGAAAAGAGTTTTCTATCAAGCAAGTTGCAAGGTATGGAAACTTCAGCATGAGGGAGAATGTTACAAGGTATACAGGATTTAAGTTTATTAAAATATATGAAAGTTTAGTAGGTTAAGAAAAGAGTTACTCGCAGTGCACCCGAAGCATAGGACATAAGCGTCTTTCTATGGTCATAGTATTAGTATAATCAAAGGTTGAGGGTCAATGTTATACTTACCAGTGATGCAGAACACAGAAGGGGAAAATAGGGAGAGAGAGAGAGAGAGAGGATTTGGGGGAGAAAGAAAGGATACTGGGAGAGAAAAGAGAGAGAAAAGAGGGAGAACAATAACTCAATTTCAATAATAATCCAATAGTCTCCCTAATCCAAATACAAAGCATTGCTTAAATAGAAAATTCTAATCTATTAGATAGCTATTAATCCAAGCTATGATAAATCCAAATAATTATAGTTTATTCACATATCCTAATATCTCTATCATAGATACCTAATTTAGGATCTTAAATACCCATATCATAATTATCCATAATATAACTAACATCCTTGTCTTATCCTCCTACATTCTCCCTTGGTTGGAAAGAAGTCAACCTCAAGTTCGAAAGTGTGGAAGTAGCAGAAAAATCCATCTTCTTGAAATAGTAGGTAAGACAACTAGTAGTGTTGTAATTGTTAACAAACCACCTTAGGTAGAACTCACCTCCAAAAGCTAGCTCATTGGTAAAAAAGTGCCCAAGTGATTATATACCTCACTTAACCAATCTACACAAGCAATGTGGGACTTCTAACACTCCGCCTCACGACGGAGGAATGTACCCACGATGAAGAACATCTACGAAGACTGACGTAGACCACTGAGTCTCGATTCTGATACCATGTTAACAAATCACCTTGGGTAGAACTCATCCCCAAAAGCTATCTTATTGGTGGAAGGGTGCCCAAGGAATTATATACCTCACCTAACCAATTTACCTAGGCAATGTGGGACTTCTAACATTAATAAATGACAACCAAAGCAATTTTGGGTCTTCAAGGGGATTAAGAATAACAAATTCAATAAGAGTGTCAATAAAAGTGAGTTTGCACTCAGTAAGCTTTGTATCAACAAGAATAGCATTGTAAATCCCTTTAATTGGCTGGACTTGGGGTGAACTTCAGTAACTTGAGGTTTAACTCCATCAACCTCTTCGGCTCTCTAAACAGCATCAACTGCAGCTCGCAAGATGAATGCTTCCATCTTGCTAAAACTCTTTCTTTTCTTCCCAAGACTCAGCATAAGTAACTTTATTACTTTGTAGATGAAAGTGTCCATCTTGATCACACTCTTTCTTTTCTTCTGAAGCCTTGATATGGTCAGCTTGTTCACACTCTACATTTTCTTCCAAATTTAAGGAATATACCTCATCATCATCTATATCAGAAGAACAATCAAGGGACTCTACTATTATAACATCATTTGGCTCCGTTGGACAACTTCCTACATTTCTTCATAATCTTGAGGATACTGTCCTTGTTCATATATGAATGAAAAAATCTTGATAGTGTTTATAGGAGTAATAAGAATCTTGATGACTACAATAATAGTGATTAGGATAATCAAAAGAAGAATATGTCCGACCATAATAGGGCAATACTTGATATTTCACTCTTGAACCCTCATCTTCATAATGAGAGTAGTTTCCTGAGTTTTTGTATCTAGAATACCTTTTTTGTCTACCAATTGAATAGTTGTCATAAGAAGAATTAGAATAATAAGGAAAGTTATATGCCCTATTGTAGAAGATTTTGGAGAAGTTGTTTTTATTTGTTTTATTCTGTTTCTAAGTATATTTGAATTCAAATAAACTGATTAGGAGAGTTTTTACTTTGACTAGGACTCTAGTTAGAAGAGTCCTAGCTGTACTTGTTTCTTTTTCTTTGAACTCTTGTAGGTTAGTTGACTAGGACTCTAAGGGAACCATTCTGTCTATAAATGGTTCCTATGTTTCTCTCGGTTAATTCATTCAATAATATCATATTACTTTCTTCTCTAAACCTACACCTATCATAGCATTTTCCTGTTGAACACTCGTCTTCATAATTGGTGCAGTTGCATGAGTTCTTATAATTCCCAAATTCTTATTATGTCTACGCCTTAAATAGTATCATACCAAAAGTTAGAAGTGTATGAGCTATCTTGATGGAAGGAGGCACTAAAATTTAATGGCCAACTCTGAGTTGCATATTCATAACCTATGTTTGATACCCATTTTAACCACGACATTGATTTCGTCCAGCACTTGAATAGCTATAAGCTATAAGAGATTCCACATATTCTAATGCATACCTTCACCGTAGCTGCAAGCTTACTTCAGCCAAATGAAGAGGTTCTATGTCAGGAACAATTGAAAGCCGCTGCATTCTCATTAAATTCATAGAAAACATCTAGTACTGCTCACTGAATTTTAGGGATGAACCCAGAAACACATAAACAAAGGAAAATAAAGACTAACAGTGAAAGGAAAAAGATAAGGCAGCTCATTCGAGGTAGCAGGCACCCTCACAAAACAACTCCAAATTCCTCAATGCTTTCCCACACTCTCTAACCTTCCTCCTTTATTTCCGCTTCCCTTCCCACTGGTGCAACGAACTTCTTCTGGATCAATTCCCATGCAACTCCACGTGACCCTCTTGGGCCACCCCCCTTGTAGCATTCCAGATCAACCTTCAGCAGCCCCTCCAGCCAGGCCCAAACTTTCTTCCTAACCTGTTTCTCTCTAAGTAGGTACATCTTAAACATGTTGGGCCTAAAAATACCCGCCCCTCAGACAGCCACCTTGTCATCAAGGTGGAAAGTAGGGAACTATTCTTGCAAAGCTCTCACATTTTCCCAAGAACTAGCACAGTCAGGCAGCCCTCAGGCTATTAGTGCTATTAGTGCCAAAACCTCCACATCTCCATTAAGAAGGATACGTACACCACATATCTCCTCAGGCATTATACCCATCTTCAAACCTTCCAACATATATCCTTCTTTGGTTTTCATGTTGTTATACATTGACTTCAGAAAGACCATCTCTTGATTTAATGCATGATCACCCTTTAATTGAATCCACTGCCCTATATCGACTAACCTCATGGTCTTCGATTTTCAATTTGCTATAACATCTCCTAGAGTCTCTGCCACTTAATTCCCAAGATTAGGTTCATTCCACCAAACATGAATGGAAAATAATCCTGGGTTATTTCCAGTCCCTGTAAGTTCAATAGCACTCCCTGACAAAAACTCCAGCTCCCTTCACTCTGAACACCACCCATCTGAACCCAGAATTCTTCAGTAGCCTCCATAAGAAGTTGAAGTCTTCTCACCAACTCCATAATGATAAAATTGTGTGAAGCCCCACTGTCAATCATTACAACAACGTCCTCTTCCCAAATATGGCCCCTCAATTTCGTTGTATTATTTTCTGAAATGCACCCCCAAGAATAAATTGAAGGCTCCATGGTATTACCCTCCATCACCTGCAGCTTATCTTTTGATTCTCTCTCTTCTCCCTTTCTAGTTTCTTCTTCATTGGTTTCAGGAGCTACAATTAACACATCGAAACATTGTTGTCAAAATCATGATTTATCACATAGAATCGTGCAAGTCTATCAACCTAACTCCCAAAAATGAGTTAGATCCTGCTCAGAATTGTTTTCTGGCAGGATCATGATAGCATCGCATTTTGGATCATGAGATCGTAGGATCTCACGATCCTCAGCGATTCTGGCAGCCATGGGAGGACCTCCAAATTTTTTTAAAAAAAATTGTAAAGCTCAGAACACTGGAACGCACTGTTCTGGCTTACCCCTGGCCAGAACAGTGCATTCTGACCTCTAAATTAGAGAATTTCCCCAAATCCAGTTGCCCTAGCCCCTAAATTGCACTCAGACTCTCACATTCGAAGAGAAGAACAAACCTGAACCCATCTTTGCAGCGCAGAACCCGAACGAACCCGAACCATCTTCTTCACAGCGCTGGTCCAGAACAAGCCAGAACGAGAAGACAAAACCATCTTCATCTTCGCAGCTCTGAACCAGACCCTTCTCCTTTGGTGTGTGGAACCAGAGGGGTAAAGCTTCAGCCTGATGGCTCTCTTCTCTATTTCAGACTTAGTGTGAGCTTATTGGTTTTCTCTGTTTCAGACTTGGTGTGAGCACATTGGTTTTGGATTTTAATTATAAATTTGTAGTTGTTGCGGACTCGTGGGTGTGGCTTTTGAATCTGTGTTTGGTCCCAGTAATCTGTGATAAGTGATTGCTGTGATTGCTTATTGTTTGGTTAACTTGTTTTTATCTTCTTTAGACTCATGACTTTACGATATTGTATGGAAACTAGTGGCCTTTGAGACTATTTATTTGTGTTGTTAATGTATTATGCTTATTTATTAGTAATATATGTATTTGTGAATTTATATAACTATATATATTTTTAATATTTTTGGTCACAAGTGATCCGATCCTACAATTCAATCATTTTGGCCCCTTGGCTGATCCTAGGTAAAATCTTGATTTTGACAACCTTGCATTGAACTATTTAGCTTTGCACCAATGTAGGGGATGGTATTTTTCATCACACTGAAAGCACAACCCTCTCTCCCTCCTTTGCTAGATTTCCAAATCTGTAAAGCGTTGGATCCTCGAGGTTTCTCGGTGACTTCCTACCAAAGAATCAACTGCTCTGGAAACCTCTTGCTCTTTTTCCCCATCGACAACCTTCTTTGCCCTGGAGACTTGGGTCTCTGCGTCTTTTTGAGCATTGTGAAAGTTAGAGAGAGAGAGAGAGAGAGAGAGAAAGAGAGAAATCCTAACATAGGAAAGTGTGTAAGTGAGTAGATCACTTACTATAGCTAATTATAAATATAAGAAATACGGAGCCAATATAGTACAAGGCTTTACAAAGGGCTTCACAACCTAATACTATGTACAGGAATTCAACACTCCCCCTCAAACTGGAGCATATAGGTCATATGCACCAAGCTTGTTACAAATAAACCTAATACAAAAGCCTCCAATATAGATGCTAGTGTGCCTCTAGCACACAAGACTTTTTGAAAATTAATAAAGTTGCAATTTTTCTTTAGAGTTTTCTCTATGGTTTTTGGTAGATTCCAGATTTGCGGTAATTAATGTGTGTTAATTCCCATATTACTTCGCTTCTGTCTACGTCAATTGATATCATAGCACGGATTTGCTAGGTTTGATAGCCAATCCCGAAGGAAAAGGTGGAAGACTCATTGATGTTGATCGTGGGATAGAAGCTGTTTAGGTTGCGATTGAAGAACAACACCAGCAGATGTTAGAAATTTGCAAACTGCTTGTTGGGTTGGGATTGAATGCCACTAGGGGGTGAAATCTCATGGGCGTTGGGGCTGAGGGAGTTGCCTAGAGCCAAAGCACCGTGAGAGCGATTGAAGTCTGCAAGGTCGTTGGGGCTAAGGGAGTTGCTTAAAGCCAAAACGCCAAGAGAGTGACTTAAGTCTACAAGGCCGTTGAGGCTGAGGGAGTTGCATAGAGCCACGCCATGAGCGACTAAAGTCTGCAAGGTTCCCATCTCAATAAAGAAACCTTACAGGGAGGAGGTTAAGTGTGACGTTATAGAAATGGAGGCCAATCATGTTTTGCTGGGGAAGCCGTGGCAATATGATGTAGATGCCACATATAAGGGCCAAGAAAACGTGTATTTATTCACCTGGGAAGGCCATAAGGTAGCTATGGTTCCAACAAGGGATAATAGTCCCAAGACTTCTATGGCAAGGGAGCAAGCCGAAGTTAAAGAGAGATTGAGAGGTTCCAGTGCTAAGTATAAAGCTGCAATAGATCAACATAGGTGCCCCAAGGAGTTCTAGGAGGGATCCATTTATCCTGACATTAACTCAAGGGCGAGTTGTTTTCAAGTGGGGGAGACTAATGTAAGACACTTAGCCCTAGAATATTTAGAGAAACTATATAAGAGGAAGGGGGCTAGGCGTGCCTAAGAGTGGGGTCTACTGTAGTAATTTTGTTTCTCTTTTATTTCCTTTTTATTTAACTTTTATTTTCAATTTTGTATTTATTTTCTAATTTATCTAATTGCCCTGAAGTGTTATTTTATTATTAGAGTTTTAATGATTTAGGGTCTTCTATTATTTTAGGACTTTTTATTATGAGTCTTTTATTATTTTATTAGTCTTATATATAGATGCTAGTGTGCTGCTTGCACATAAACTTTTTGATAATTAATAAAGCTACAGTTTTTCTTTAGAGAGTTTTCTGTGTGTTTTCTAGTGGATTGCAAATTTTGGGTAATTAACGTGTATTAATTCCCTAGTTACTTCGATTCTGTTTACTTCACAATTTATAACATCGGTCTTTGACATGGCCCCACTTATGACAATAATTGCATTTAAGCCTTCCCTTCTGAGAGTTATTTTGAGAAGTAGTATTTCGTCCTCCTTGTTCTCCCCTGGTGTAGGTTTGTGACGCCAACACTGAGGATTCGACAGTTTAGACTAAAATGCTGGCAGGTACGGCTACCAGTAAGAGACACAAAGCAACCAAGCATATACATCTCCCAGAGAGGGTATAGTAAGACTAGCCAAGATCCGGTCACAAAATAAAGCAAGTTCAAGGCGAATGCCAATTAATCCTAGTACCATAAAGAATTGATCTCGTAGTTAACGCAAAACCGGAAGTGTATAATGATCTTCTTGTCAAAGCAAGGAGTAGTAGTTCGTTCACTTGCAAACGCAAGGAACCATAATAGAAAACCCTTTCGGGTAGTACTCAAAGTGTCGAAGACACTGTAGAAAAACCCAATTTTGATATATTGCCAATCTATCTTCCTAAATTACATCAATAAATATATTTAGATGACCTACAACTGAAACGACACTATTGCCTTCCAAACATAACTGCTAATTACAAAAATAGAAATGCACAGTAATAACAAATCAGTCACAACATACTATAACCATCAAAACATGAGACTACTCACTACAAATAGACAACAAAACTAAACAAACACTAAATCATTTTCTGGACTTCTTCTGCTGGTCTAGCTTATCTAAACCTCCTTAGCATCCAGTTCTACGTCAATCCCTCCCTCTTGAGAAAAACTCATCCTCGAGTTTAGGTTGAGGTAGACAAATTCTTGTATTTACACAGAATTCTTGGATCCAGCATTCCACCAACCAAATTACCATTCTGGAAATTAATTGGATAAACATTGCCAATCCTACAATAGTGGCTCCTGATTCTTCAGCCTTCTTCAAGAGTCTGGGCATTTTGGAAGTGTATACAGCATTAAAACCCAGGGAGTAATATCTTAAATGACAATTCAGACTATCATTTAGAGCTAATTCTTTCTCCATATGTTCTAGCTCTTGAAAAACATCATCAACCTCACACAACATAAACATCAATGTCTTGTAGAAAATCACCCAATGATCATTTTACTAAACAAGTAAGGACTGGTATACTATGTCGTCCTTTAACCAGTTTACACCCAGAGTCAGTGGAAACACGTCAACAATTGATTCACTTCATCTTGCCTTCTTTCATCTTCAAAATTGGTTTCTTCATCCTTGTTTTGTTTGGTCTCCTCACAATGGTTTCCCATTAATTTTGAAAGTTCTGGATCATTTTCTTTCAAGTTGTTCAACCCTTTTGTTTCCTTTACAAATTATGCATGAACATCTCCAATTTGTACTGATAAAGTATTATCACCATTGTTGCACCCAACATAATTTTCATTTTCACCTTTACTCCTAGTAGCATAAGTAAATCTTAAGTCTCCTGACATAAATTCACCACTGTTTAAATTATCTTCAACTACCTTACTGCTATCTTTACTGAATGCAGCATCAAGGGAAGTAACTTCGATTTCTTTACTTACCATGTTTCTTGCATTTGGTGGATCCATCACTTCCCCTCCTTGGTCCTTTTCAATATCTTGGTTATTTCCTTGTTCTTTGTTTTCATTGCTGCCTCCACTAAAATTATTGAAGTTCCTTGATCCCTCTTCTCCTCCAAGTAATCCTGGTACTTGACAGCAGAAGTTTGCATGCTATTTCGACGCATCTGAAACAAATACTACTTTTAATCAGCGGGCAAATAAGTTTCCATTAGAAGTTTCTTCATTTTCCTCCCAAGTATGGATTGGTTCTTTTCCCTGCCCACGTTTAGCCCTCTTCAATTGTTCCCACTAAGAAGCAACCCCATCCTGAGTTTGGAAGCCATTAATTTCGCCTCAAAGAAACTGTTAAGAGTATCTAAGCTATGTTAGTAAAGGTATTTTATTCTTTAGTCTTTTAGTCTTAGTATTTCTATTAAACTGTATTTCCTTTCCCTATATATATACATGATCACTTGTCTAATATGACATGGTTTTCCATTATTTCTCTTTCCCTTCAACAAGGTATCAGAGCCTAATTTCTGAGACCCAAAAATTTCCAAAATTTAAAAACCCTAATTTCAGAAATCCCCAATTTCAAATCCTAATTTCCCAAATCCCAAATTTCTCCTCCCAATCAGCCCACCTCCCGTCACCGCCGGCACCGGTGGCTTCCCCATTGACCGGCGACCATAACCCTCGTCGCCGGTCACCTCTACCTTCGCCGGCGCCGGCCACGCGCCGAGGAACAGCGATGTGCGCGAACTGAGTGAACAGCGCGCGTAGGACTTCGTTTTGGACGTTATCTAGCCGGATCTTGTGTCGTGGTAGCTGCTCGGTGGTTTTCCGACAGTTGAACCACGTTTCCGGTGGATGAACGGCGACGAACAGTGGTTATTGGCGTTTTTCAACGGGTATTTTACTGTAGATGGCCGTTTTTTTTTGTTGAGTGATTTGGCCGATTTTTCGATGATTTAACCTTGGGTAGTCCAAATTTGGTATTATCTCACCTGGGTAATATGATTTTGGAGGAATTTGGCGTGATTGGTACATTTTTTTGAGTATTTTTTGATATCTTTGGGTGCTACTTACTTGTTTTGTGTGAAGTTAGTCTTCAATGGCTGAAGAA
>JASKGM010052551.1:1635-16035 GCA_034509205.1 Ceratonia siliqua
TTATTTATGATCCAATTCAATACTAAACATATTAGTAGTCTTATTTTACATCATGACTAAGACAATACTAAACATATTTATGATCCAATTCACTACATTTAATTATAAAAAGTGTTGAATCGTTTCTCTTATAAATTATAAGGAACTTATAAATATATCTTTACTATATTCAATCACAATATTTATATATAATATAGTAAATGAACCTTTTATATATTCAAATAAATAAATGCGTTATTAAATAAATTATTAATTAATCTAAAAATGTATTATAAAACAGGCTAAAATAGCATAATTTCAATAATTATAAGATATTATTATAAAATTATTTAAGATAAAAAATAAAGAAGAATAATTTCATTAAGATGTTTCTAAAAATGTTATATTTTCAAACAATACTTTATAATTTTTTATATTTCAAAAATTTTAAAATAATATTTTGTAATAAAAATAAATAATAAAAAATATTATATTTAAAAATATAATTTACTCAAAAAAATTATTACAAGTCCACTACAATTTTAGGCTTTTCTAAAACTTTGGCAAGGAGGCTACATGTATTAATTAATCTTATTATTATTATTAGTAAAATACTAAGAACAAAATGTAAGAATGCTTATTCTTAATTTTTTTTTTGATCCAAAAGAAAAATAGTCTTTTCTTAATTTTTAGTGTTTCCTTTTTTTGAGAAATAAATAATATTTTATACAATCTTAGCCCGTGAAAATGGCAAAGATGAGGGGCAAAAAACATAAGATGACAAAAAGTGAAGTACAAGATATATTAGATTAAAATCCGCTGTTGGAATAGCCCACTGGAATGCGAAGCATGGCCCCTGGTTTTCAGTTGCGGAAACCAACTGTATTTATCTCACAGCTAACCCAACTCTTTTATCCTCTTTTATATCATTCCTCAATCCTCATCCACCTTCTACTTCATCAGGGAATATGCCAATTTTCACATCTCTGTCCTCCTTTTACCCCTCAACCTGTACGAAATCCTCCTAGAAACTGTATTCCCATCTTACCGTATATTTCCTGTTTCCTCTGTTCCTTGTATTTCTCTGCTATTTCCGGGTCATTTTACCTTCTGGGTCGCTATTTATTGCATTGTTCAGAGTTTTCTGCAATACCTATTGGCTACAACCGAATTCTGTAGGGTCTCTTGTCCTTAATAGCTCTAAAAGTAGAGGCATTTCACGGTGAAGACTTTTTAGTTCTATATTCTAATCCTAATTCTGCATTAGATTGTTTTTCTGCTGAATTTGAAATTGAATGGGGATTGAGAGGACTTTGGCTGATAGGAAAGGCAAAGACTTCTGTAAATTACCCAAAGAGACGAATACCAGCAGCAAATCAAAGAAGAGCAGGCGACGCCATAAGAAGATGTCGCCAGTTCAGAGGCTATTTGAGACTTGCCAGGAAGTATTTGCCTCTGGTGGGACTGGGATCGTTCCGCCTCCTCTAGACATTGAAAAGCTGCAGGCTGTTATAGGTTTGTGGTCTAATTATACATGTGAACTTATTTGAATATACTGTCTATTATTATTGGGTAATTTCTCATCTGGGCATGCTTCTGATGTGAAAATTAGATAAACATGAAGCTTTTTCTGCGATTTTTATCTAGCTGCTGGAGTGGCTACATGTGAATTAGGTTAATTTTCCCTATTCCTCCGAATTATTAATCATTTGGTTTGCTCATGGGACTCTGTATTCTTGGAAGGATCAACCTAGATAGCTGAGTTGTTTTTCGTCTCATTTAATTATAGAGTCAAGAATTTGTGGATAATATTGATCCAATTTCACCTTTTGCACCAACTTCTGATATTTGTTAAATTATTTTGGGTGGTGCTGTGGTGGGGTTTGTGCTCCTATCATATACTGTGTTTCCGTCCCATGGGGTGGGACATGCTTTCCTGTCTTACAAGTATGCATGTATTAATACTTATTTATTCGAAGGTAAGGTCAAGTTCAAGTTCTAATATGAATGAAATATCAAGCATAGCATACTCAATTTAATCACATTTAATCAAGTATTAACCTGAAGTGAATAAGTAGCATAACGGTGCTGCTCTCTTCTTGCCTTGTTTGTCTCATCTAAGTGTTGAAAATCCTATGAGAATAATTTGGATTTATTATTCCCTAAATTCGGGATCATTTAGTTATAATGGGCCCAAAACCTGGTTTATTCAGGTTTGAAGTCCCTATTAGTAGCATGGTGACTGTCAGTCAATGGGCTTGATAAAATTTCTGTTGGATATGATCTTCAAAAAAGAAGGAAAAAACACTCCGTGGCTGAAGCCGTAATACCTAGGAGGCTAGAACCAAAAGCACGTCTACAAAGGCGAGCAATAGTTAAACTTACAGATTTCAAAATACCTCGACGTAGATGCATCTGATAAATTGTTGTAAAGTACACCTTTGCAACGCAGAAAAGCAAGTTGCCTGGGCCACACCAGTAGTCCAGTACCTGTGCAATATAATGCTAAGGATTGTTTTACCAGTTGTTATTTTGACATTTCGAAATTTCATTTGTTTTTCATATGCTATGCAAAGCATGCCACTGTGGCCTCTTTTGTGCAGATGCAATAAACCTGGAAGATGTTGGCTTGAACCCTGAAATGCCATATTTTTGGACGGACGCTGCTCAAAGAATCCCAAGAATTACATACCTGCATATCTATGAGTGTGAAAAATTCTCGGTATATTAGCTTATTTGAACTGCTTTCTGCATGCATTACGCAGAGAGGCCTGCTCTTTGTTGATGGTAATTGTATTCTCTATTTATTGCAGATGGGAATATTTTGCTTGCCACCTTCCGGTGTTATTCCTCTTCATAATCATCCTGGAATGACGGTTTTCAGTAAACTTCTTTTTGGGACCATGCACATCAAATCATATGATTGGGTAGTTGACTTGCCTCTTGACACTCCCACTATTTCCGAACCATCTGAAAGTGAGTACTTTCTCATTTCCTTTTTAATATTGTACTATTTTACTATTTCTTATTTATAGTAGTTCAGTTCAGTACAATTGCTCCTTTTCGTTATATGGAAAGAAGAAAAAAATAATGACGTCATGCTTGGAGGTATCCTGTTTTTCTAGTTTGATGTTAATACGCATTTGGGAAGATATGCAAAACTGAGGGTTAACTTAAGAACAGAGTTCATAAAATAGCAAAAGAAACTATAGTCTTTTCTTGTTCTGTCTCTGTCTTTTTGTCTCTCTTAATAGTGTAATCGTAAATGTTTTTATTAGCTACATTGGATTGAACTGCATTGAGCATTGGCATTTACGTGTAGAGAGCATTGCTTTGAGGGGTAAACCAGAAAAAGCAGCCATTTGAATCCCCTATAGTTCAAGAAACTGTTGGTGTCATGAGGGAAATGTAAAGTAAATGCATTGTCAACATGCATCTTCATTAAACAAACCTATAATATGTTTGTGTATGAGCAACTTCAGTAAGCAATCCCGTTAGAAGTTAGAACACGCACATACGAGAAGGTTTTCTCTAGTTCCAAAATTCGTTCACTTTTCTGAACATAGTCATACAAAATTGTGAAGATTGGGCTAAATAATGTTGGATTAACCTATAATGTTTGTGTATTGGCAACTTCACTGAGAAATCCCATTGGAATATCCAAATAAGGAAGGTTATCGCTAGTTGCAAATCCCTCTGACCACTCAGAAAATAGATAGTACGCAGTTCACTTTTCTAAAGATAGTCATACAAAATTGTGCTGATTCTCTTGGGCTAAGATCTATTGTCAGTGCCACTCATCATTTATTTGCGAAGATGCATATATTAATGGACAATGGTTTGTCTTTACTTTTTTGGGTTAAAACTAAGTTCAAGATGCTTCATAATAGATAGACATATCTCTTGTTTCATGATGATTTCATTGTGAGAAGATTGATGGAGCTAGCACTGATTGCCCAGTAATAGTCATTCGCTTTCAGGTTAAAATTTCTTTTTCGTAGGTTCCCCTTCTCTACTAAGAGCAAGAAAACAAAGAAAATAATTTGCATATTACAATTATGCAGTCCACGCTACTGAGGTTCGGTTGGCTAAAGTCAAAGTTGATGCTGACTTCACTGCTCCTTGCAACCCCTCGATCCTTTATCCTGCTGATGGGGGCAACATGCATTGCTTCACGGCAGTGACAGCTTGTGCAGTTCTGGATGTGCTTGGTCCTCCATATTCTGATCCTGATGGCCGGCACTGCACATACTACCTTAATCACCCCTTTTCCAACTTTTCAGGTATCGTTTAATTACTTCTCAAACAAATACAACCTCAAATGGTATAGCGTTTTGTTCCTTGCTTTTACCCACTATAAGTTGAACCTTATTGAAACTACAGTAGATGGAATCACCAAACCAGAAGAGGAAAGGAAATCTTATGAATGGCTTCAAGAGAGAGAGAACCTTGAGGATATAGAAGTAGTTGGAGCAAAGTACAGAGGCCCACAGATTGTGGACAGCTAGCTAATATTACCCTGTCACCCATATACGCCATCTTCCTATTCCTGTGTTCAATTGCTCTTGTCAGATATCCCTGCACACAATTTTTCTACCAACGGTGTTGGTTCGATGCCGCCATTCTGTCCTGCATTGAGACTTATCTTTGATCTTTGTTCTTGTACTCCTTTTCTTTTGTATTATGTCTTCTCATCATGGAACATGAGGCACTAGGTGCAAGTCTACAGTTTTATGTACATATCAAAACAGAAAGGGACAAAAAAGATGCTGCTCCGGAAATTGAAATTAGAATGAAGGTGCAATGAGCAAGTTCTCTGAAATTGAGCCTCGTGGCAGGTCATTTCATTTTATTTACTTTCGGATGATCTAAAGCTTTAAACGATTGATGTATTCAGCCTGTTGATATATACTTCAGCTTCTAAAATGGGAGGTGATAAAATTGTGACCAATGCCCATTTCATCTTGGACAGACTGCTCTCCTGCGAAACTACTTAGCTTTAAACTGTCATTACTCCAATTTATAGTGAATTTTATGGCCTGAGAAAAAGTGGGTTTATATTTGTTGCATTTCGGTCTTAAATTGGATAATTCTTTCCCCCTCCTAAATTAAGAAGGAAGTACATTACTACATTGGTATTTATCATTTGTCCAATTCAAACTTTGGATTGCACTTGGGAAAGCAGAAGATCAACTTAGCTTTGACATCCCCTGCTGTTGCTGGCCTACGAAGTTGGGGTATAACTTAGTCTAATAATTTCCCTATCCTTAAGTTGGTATGAACATCGTATATATAAAAGCAATAGATGATAACGTAAGCCTCCTAAATATGAAGAAAATATATGGGACATGAACATCATACCATCTTCTGGACTCTTGGAATTTTTAAGATGGTTCTACAATGGGAATTATTAGGCTTGGACGCTTTATTTCACTTTTGGTGATAAGATAATGTGCTGCAAAATAGTGGAAGAATTACATCCCTACTGGCTAAGATGTCAGTAAGATTCATTGATAGAACTTGTAGCCAACATTTCCACGAGATCCACCAATGAATAGAATAATCCTTTTTCGATGTGGTCGAATGGCTTCTCTTGACAACTTTTCACTGACATTCCTTGTTTCATATAAATGGAATAATCCTACAGTGTAACAAAATTGGAGGGTTAAAAAAAATACAATTGGCGTCCGCAGGCCATTGGATGGCTGAATGGCTATAAAATCAGTTGGCTGCAATGGTCAACTGTGTTTTTCGACCTTGTCATTACTCTTACAAATAAAATCAGAGTATGACTTTTTGTGAAACGTGGGCTATGTTAGGACAGGTTCCACATTCTCAGTATAAACATCACGAGTTCTGTGGTAGCCTATGCTTATAACGCCATCTGCATTCTAAAAACATGAATGATTCTAGTGGTTGGTTTAGGCTTGGTGGAGATTAATTTGGGTTTTGACCACAACGTCAAGCATTTCAATGCCAAAAGTTATGGTGCTTGAGTAGTGAGATAATATGCACTGAATGATTAACTATTATATAACTTGAATAGCTACTTTGGACCCCTTCTAGCTAGACCCATCTTAATAATTTTATTTGATTAATTAAATGTACATAAATCTAACTGATTGTAATGAGGTTTAATTTATAAAACCAACTCTCTTAAATCCCACTATATTTATTTCTTACAGGTGGATCTCGTCATAGTTAATTAACATGTTCAGCTAATCACTCTATTCAAAGGCTAATCCTAAGTTCCTAACCATTGACCCACTCCGCTAAAATAACCTCAACTGGCATTAAAAGTCTCTGGTTAGCCAGTTAAGTTTCCCTCGTCTCCTCTCTGTTCAAATAGATAGGAATTAAATAATTATGTAATAAAAAAGTATTTTCTAGAGCAATGCATGGAAAGGGGTCATAATTCGTGCTAGCACACCAGTAATATTTGTTAAAAGTTTTGAATACGCGTGTTTCTATAATAAAAAATTGTAATTGCACAACAGAAAGGGTAAAACAAATAATGACTGAATAAGTGAATGTTACTTGACCTCCATTGATTTCCTATGCCTATGTTTAAAATATTGTAGGGGTTAATATGACTCTTACCATATATCAAAATTTGACAGACAACCTTCTAATACCAAAAACTAAGCTTATATAATATAGTACATAGTTATGCTTGGCAGCCACTGAGGACAAATGGCATCTGAATGTTTAATCTCAATAATTAAGCCTTAAAAATCTTGAGTTAGCTAATGGCTTATTAACTATACAAATCCAGGTATTCACAGTCATGTATCTAAATATTTATATAAATACCATTCCTTGATTAATTCCCATATTAAAACCATCATGATTCATGAGTATGATAAGCGAACAGTCATTTTCTAGTTAATTTTAGATAGAGATTTGAAATGAGTTGAGCTTCAAATGGGGTTGTTGAGCAGGGCCAGGGGTAAGTTAACCTAACACGAGTCATTAAATTTATTTGAAAAATAAAGCAGTACTTTGTATGCCACCGAAAGAACTAACATGTTTAATTGGAAACTACAATTTAAAAATGTATCTATGTCAGTAATGATTCTTAAGTTTGAAATTTAGGCAGTGATGGGCTTCAACCAGTTGGTCTTAAGCCGTCCAACTAAAAGAGTTCAATAATCTTTTCAAACAGGCACGCAGCCGCAGGCTGCTACTTAATCTCTGAAAACTTGTCTAACGCCCATTGTTTGGCAACCTGCTATTTCCAAGATATCATTTGACAGTTTAAACTTGTAAGAACAAATGGTTTGGTTTCTTAACACTCACAATGAACTTCTTGTTTCCACATATAATCTTTAATTCTATAAACAACTTGTGCATATAAAACTAAAAGAACAAAGACATGTAATTATTAATCACATGAGAATTAATGGATAAAGTATACAACAGAGCAATGGAGAATGGACACCGCGCTTGACAGTGAAACAACGTTACACCATTGGCAAAGACTTGGAGGAGCTGACTCGCCAGGGCCAACGGGTTACGTTGACTGATTGGCCATGTGAGGTCCTCTGATCTGTACGAAGCTTCAACTTTCGTATCTAGCTACTAGCTAGTAATTAATATACAATTTGTGTGACCAAATTCAGCTCTTTCTTCTCTTTCTCAACCTCATTGATGACTAGATTTCGGGAGATATGGTTAATTTAATCTTCCAATAATAAAAAAACCAAGAATGAGCTTAGCATATTGGTGTTGACATTTTAGGGGTGTGGCAGCGTAATGGGAGGCATGGATGAGCACTGTGATCCGAATTTGTTTATATTAAGTCTAGCAGAGAGTTTATTGGTTTATAAAAGGGTATATATATAATATATGTATGCGGTTGAAGGAGGTCTACTGACGAAATAATAATGGAGGCCGTGTCAAAAATGTCCAGTCCTTGTGGTGTAGAGACAGAAGGTAACAGAGTTGCTTACATTTGTGGTAAAGAGGATTGCTCTAATCAAGAGTTTAGGAAGGTACACGAATCCTTTGCAATTTCCATCTCCAATTCTTTCTTCCTTTCAAACCTCTATTGAATTGCACAAACCTTGGTTTCTCATGAATTTCTTTAACTTCAGTACCAAACACCGAAGAAAAAATTAATTAGTCTTCCAACTTCAATTCATTATTTTCCAGTTCTCTGTTTTTCTCAGGATGCATTGGCATCGTCAAATGATATGGATCTTCTGTCTTGTATCACCAATAAGTATTCATGGTGATGTATGATTAAGTTTTTATATTCAGAATAGATAATAAATGTACAAAGAGCACTATTTAGGTAATGAAAACTGAGAAACCAAATATATAAGCTTACAACGCAGCTTGATCAGAAAGCATGATGTAACAGTTAATTATGCTAATCCTGATCTCTTCGGTTCCTCACTCTCTCCCTCCCTTTTTCTCGAAGTAACTTATGTTCGGATAGTGTGTTTCTCTCTACACTGACAAAGAAAATGAATTGATAATATGTTTGTCTAAGGAAAGTATAGCACATCACTAAAATGTTGTAGTTAACCACCGAAGCCGTTAGGCAACTGAATTCATGCAGTCTTTAGCTAGACCAATAAGACCTGCGGAATACTTGGTAGGATTCAACTGCTTATAACTCAGACTAGATTGCAGATGGAACACAAGGTTTCATCAATATGACTATTCAATTTAGACAGCCCAGCAGTACATTATGGAAGGAAATTACACAAGGAATTTAGGTGGGAGAAAGAATGACGTAAATCAGCAGGAAAAGAGGGGCAATCACACTGTAGTTTGGCATAAACTAGGGAAAATAATTAATGATAAAAAAATAAAGCTTTTCTTCTAATCTCAAATTTATTGGTTGCCTACACACAATGTCTTCTGCTACAGAAACTGTGATTCATAAATTCAGGGAGAACATAGCTGATTAATTATACGTAATTATTTTTTAATCTAGGATGATGAGCTGCAATCTGATAAAGCGGAAATGGGAGAGTTGAAAGAAGAAAACGAAAGATTGAAGATGTTGCTAGAGCGAGTTGAAAAGGATTACAAGTCTCTCCAACTGCGTTTCTTTGATATCCTTCAGAAAGAAGCTTCTAAGAAAGGTATAGCAGACTCAGCTACTTCCCATGACGAAACTGAAGAACCCGAGCTCGTGTCACTTTGTCTTGGAAGAAGTCCAAGCAAGCCTAAAAGTGGAAGGAACTCTAGCAAACCTAAAAAAAATGAAGATTCGGAAGCCTGCCTCCTGCTTGGATTAGACTCCAATTGTCAAATGTCAATGGAGCCGGTGTCTGGTCTGAGACCCGTAAACAGCTCAGAAGAACCAAAAGAAGCAGAAGCAGGGGGAACATGGCAAACAAACAAGTCACTAAAGGCAAAATATGGAGATGATGAAAATTCAGATCAAATGCCCGCCAAGAAAGCTAGGGTTTCTGTGAGAGCTAGATGTGATACTCCAACGGTTGGTAATCATAAAAATTTATATTGCCTATAGTTATCACCTCCAATATATATAGTATTCTTGCAGGCTTTAATCATTAATAGTTTAGTGGTTTCCGGGGTATTAATTTTTTAGCCTAACAGCGAATGATATGTCTTTCAAACAGATGAATGATGGATGCCAGTGGAGAAAATATGGACAAAAAATAGCGAAAGGGAATCCATGTCCACGAGCATACTATCGATGCACAGTTGCGCCATCATGCCCAGTCAGAAAACAGGTAAGCATTATACAAAAATATATCATAAGCAAATTGAAGGTGTTCCAAAGATGAAGAGTTATAATACCCCAAATTTGTGATTTCAGGTACAACGATGTGCTGAGGACATGTCCATCTTAGTCACCACATATGAAGGAATCCACAACCACCCACTTCCAGTTTCAGCAACAGCCATGGCTTCCACCACTTCAGCTGCTGCTTCCATGCTATTGTCAGGTTCTTCAACATCTCAGCCTGCCGGTCACAGTTCTGCATCTTTTGGACTTGCTCCTACACTACTCAATGGTCTAAATATCAGTCATTTTGATCAATCAAGAGCAAAACAGGTCTTCTTGCTCAACCGTGACTCACCTTTGTTCCCAACAATTACTCTAGACCTGACTTCAGCTTCATCCTCCTCGTCAAATAATGTAAATCGGTTACGTTCAAGCTTCGCTTCAGGCCCAAGATTTCCTCTGCCCAGTCTAAGCTTTTGTTCGTCTGAGCCAAATATTCCACCAACAGTTTGGGGTAATGGATTTCCTAAAAATGGTACAATGCCTACTGACAAAACCCACATGAGCTCGGTTCACCTGGGAAATAAATTTCAAGAACTTATTTATCAACAGCACATGAAGAACCAAACTCCTTCTGAGGAGGCTTTGGCAGAAACCGTAACCAAAGCAATCAGCACGGACCCAAGTCTTCGCTCAGTAATAGCTGCTGCAGTTTCACCGATGGTGGGACAAGGATCAACCAGCGGGGACCAGGGAGGTGGAGAGATTTCAAGTTCCGGCTTGAACTTGAAACTGGGAGAGCATATTCAATTTATTTCTTCCAATCCGTTGACCCAGAATGGGAAAGGATGCTTAACACGCTTCTTCAACAGATTGTCGTCTTCAAGTTCTCAGACTGGGAACTACATGGTCCAACCTGCACTGCCATTTTCTATCTCCAATAGTAGCACGCCTCCTTCCATTATAGATCACCATTAAAGTTCCCAAAATCGTGGAAATTTTGTCGAGCAGTTATGTTAAACTAAAATAAGACAACTGTTTTCCAATTTTTTTTTTTAATGTAAGAAGTCAATACCATTGAATTTTCAGATGATAATTCATGAATTTATTGTTTATCTATGTAATATGCACTTTAGGGCTTCCTTCCAAGGAGTAATGATACATCACTTATTTTTATATTTATTATTTTATTATTTATTATTAATGTTATTTTATAATATATTAATAATTAAAAATAAAATATAAAAAAATATAAATATCATAGCTCAATTTTTCCTCCGTTTCCACTCCCCTGTTTTAGTAGAAGTCGTCAAAGGGCTAGAAGTTGGTAGTTGGGTTGCAAGCAATCGGATCAAATATTGTTTGCGGAAGAATTGGGAGGATTTACAAAAGAAAGAGAGAATACTGTCGAGTAGCCTACACACCAATTGATGAAGGAAGTTAAAGTCCAATAATTTTTTTATAAACTAGACTCAAATTTTTAGTTATTAAAGTATTAAAAAATTTTCTTTAAAAAAAATTGTTTGATATAAAATTTTTTAGTATTTGTTTAATTAGAAATGGATATATTTTTAAAGAAAAAAATTTCAACAATGTAAATTTTGCATAACTGTTTCAAATATATATATTTCATAAAATTAAGTAAGGAAATTATTTCTAATTTTTTAATTGAGTGTATTTTGTCTTTCTTTTTTATACAAAGCATTTCCCTAATTTAAAATAGTGAAATAATAATTCCTAAATTATAAAAAAGAATAAAGCATCTAATAATTTTTTTTGCCCTCAATTTTATTAAAATTATACACATATGTGGAGTTCGAGTTGAACTCTTTATCAATTGGCAAATAAAAGTTTCAAAAGCTTAAAGCATCAACGTTTCCCTTTTGTCCATATATTGATCACAAGGGGGCCGGTTACTTACACACAGAATGCAAAGAGTGAGGTTCCAGCGGTGAAGTCTGGAGGTGCAACGTTGACGCTATAACCATGACCCACATAAATGCACCCATCACTCACTGACATGCCACCGTACACAGTGGCTCCAGTTTCATAAGACCAGAGAATTCCTCCACTCTTGGCATTTATAGCGTATATGGGTCCTTTTCCATTGGTGGATCCTCCAAACACAACTCCATTAGCGACGCTAACAGGTCCAGCCGCACCTGCATTACTGGGGTTGGCTGTAGACCACAGGATTTTGCCATCCCTAGCTCCCATTGCTACCCACCCGCCACTCGTTGTAACCTTGCTGGATGGTTTAAGAGTGAAATTTTTGGCCTCATAGTTAAAAATATTGGTGAAGACCGTTTCCTCATCGGTGGCTGCTCCCCATATTGCTCCTCCTCTAAAGCTACCGGGCCCAGCTTCCTACATATGGAAGTGCTTTCTTCTTTCAGTTTATCTATATAAGAAGCTCTAAAGCTTATAAATTAATTAACTGATGTGATTAGTAATGGGAAGTAGGAAGTAAGTAGTACCGTAGACCAAATGAGATTGCCATGGTTGCGATCTAAAGCCCACGCAAAGCCACTTTTCTGAACAGCAACAACGACATCTTGCTTGGTTCCATTTACATGAAGAATAGTAAGCATCATTGGTGCCTCCCCAAAATCAGCATCTATGTTAGGAGGCGGGGGACAACTGGGGGACGTTGAAGGATCGATGCAAGCAAGCAACCATACATCATAGCCGCCCAGTTGGCGGTACCATTTAATATGGCCAGAATCCAAATCCAAGGCCAGGATTGAATCGGAGTGGTTATCAGGCTCAACACACTCATAACTGGGTACTGTTTGATTATTTAGTGCTTCTTGGCATTGGCGAATGTGTAAAGGAGCAGAGTAGAGGTTGCCAGTAGCAATGTAAACATGATTTCTGTTAACATCAATGGAGGGGCTGCTTCCCCAAACAGAAGCTCCCGCATATCCTCCGATCTTCCCATCGTTATCTGGTAACGTAAAGGTCTGCCATAAAATGGAACCCGATTTTACATCCACTTTTGAGAAGCTGCCACGAAATGTGCAGCATTGCTCTGCCTTTGCAACTGATTCTAATGAAGATGTTCCAATGTAGAAGCCCCTGTGAAAAATTTACTTCACACTTTCAGATCATCACTGTGTACTTTGTACATATGCAAACAGAAATATTATTCATACACCCTCCAATTTACACAATCCTTACACTACTATTATTTTTTTATTGTTAAATCAGCTTTTTCCTCTTTTCCATTTTTCTCTTCTTTTTCCTTTTCCCCTCGCAATATTCCCTCACTCAGCAGCTCTATTCCTTTTCCATCAAACCTCACGCCTGTGTAGTTGTGGAGCTTCGGTGTGGTGGTTTCAATGGTGGGTTTGAGAGAGGAGACTTTTCAGAAAGTAATAAGAAGGATGAGAGAGCTATGGCGTGGCTGTGAGGATTAGGAGAAGAAGATGATGGGAAGAGTGAGAAGGAGACGAAAGGAGTGAGAAATATAAAAAGATAAAAGGGAAGGGAAATTTTCCTTCTTGTTGGTTGCAATGTAAAGGGTATGACTGAGTGTGAGAGAAGAGGGCTTCTTGAAGGGAACAGAGGAGAAGGAGGTCGAGAGAGAGACAAACGGGAAAGGCAAAAAAAATAAATAAAGAAAATGGGATTTGGTATTTTTCATAACAGAAATGTGCAGAAAGAAATGAAAAAGAAGGAAAAAATTGAGTCAGTAGTAAAAATAATGATAATGTAAAGTTTGTGTAAATTAGAAGGTGTATCAACAACATTTCTATATGAAAAAGTGGCTTTTTTTTAAATAATAATAATTTGTAGTCTGTTTTACATTATAAAACAATACAATCAGCGAATTAAACTACTCATGATTATGTCATAGTAAATTGTGCAAAATTTAAAAATTGCGTAGATTTAATTTATATAAGATGTATAAACCAAATCAGTAATAAGTACCTACATAAATATTTTAGAAATTGGACTTATTGAAACTCTCATAAACTATACTTGTGTGTAAGCCTATAATTAGTGGATGGATGAACCGCCATTAGGAAATTGTAATCCATTGATTAATCCTAATTAGCTGATGATTTTATGAAGGATAAAATTTATGTTAATATCCTTTTTTTTATAAGGTAAAGACACACATTTATATTTACACATCTAAGAAAATAAATTTGTTTAAGTACAGTATTAGCCTAACATTTCAACTAAAATAATCAATATAAAAATCATACCTCTACTATTAGACCAATTCTTTATTAAATAGGATTCACTCAAACTCTCTTCTAACTTATATGCGGCACTTTGATGAAATCTTTAACTATATAAATTTGATAGATTGCTCACTATTAAATTTTATTAATACACGTTATATATATTAAAGGCTTACTGTTTAATTATTCAAATGCTTCTTAATTATGTGTACGCTTGCGTACGGAGTCCGGCATCATGTAAATTTTAGTATATATTTTTCAAGAGTCTACGATAAAGGAACTACACTTTTATAATGAATAATATCATGAAAACTTTTGTTTTTTTTTTTTAAAGCAAAGAGATAATTATGGTGAAATGGAAGTAATTAAAAACCCTAATTACTTGTACTATATAACAAAACCAAAAACTAACTTGTTCAACTAGCTAAAAAAACGTATATTTGAAGAAATGATCTAAAGATATGGTTTTGAATAAAGGAGAACTCTAAAATGATTATGATGAAAAGCTGTCACTGA
>JASKGM010052592.1:0-55440 GCA_034509205.1 Ceratonia siliqua
TCTTTCATTAAGTTATTTTTTATTATAATTATTTTTACATAATTATTATTTTATTTTAAAAATTATTATTTTTAATCCTATATATATTCATTTTATTATTTTTAAATTAAATATATAATTTTTATCTATTAAAAATTATTAATTTTAAATTTTTTGTATATACCATTTTTAGTAATTTTATTAATTAAAAGTCTTTTTACAGTTTTACAGCTGAACATATTTTCTGATTCAAAAGTCATTCTCATTTACTGCATTGAAATATAAAACAACTTTTCATTCTACTAAAATACATTCTTTTTTTTAAATCAACTTTCCATTCAATAAAACTCATTCTTCTTACAAAATATCCAAACAAACCCTCAAACGATATCTTAAACTTAAAACACTTACTAAAAAAACACAAGGCAATCACACTCCCCACAAGAGCAGAATGCTGCAAAGCGACGAAGCTCACGGTTGTAAATTCCCCAAAGGACGTAAGCAAACACCTCCTGCATAGCCCTTTTTCCGTTCCCATTCACGTGCCCCCCTTTTTTGCCCCTTGTCAGATCTTTCCTTCTCTCTCCTCTCCTACTCTTGTCTAACTAACTTTCTCTCTCTCTGACTCTCTCTCCCCCTCTGCTCGTCTGCCCGTCTTTACTTTCTGGCTGGGGATTTTTCTTTCTCTTTCTAGGATTTGGGTCTTTCTCTGTTTCCAATTTATTTGTTCAAGAACCCAGTAGCTCTGTTTCATCATCCAGGAGATGCGTAGGGGGCGAAGCGAGCTTCCAAGTTGTTCGAGAGCAAGTGTAAGCATTTCTAATTCAACTTCTCTGCTTTTCAACATCTGGGTTTGTTACAACATTTGCGTGCGGTAAAGAAAGAAGAATCTTTGCCATTTAGGAATCATTTGACTGCTACTATAATATAAATAGGCACCGTTTTTCCTTGTTATAAACGATTGAGGAGTGTGGGTTGTTGGAAACTTGGAGCAATAATTCTTTGCTGCTCTATATTTGATCAGAAGGGTTAGAGGTGAAGTTTTGTTTCTGTGGTTATGGGCCTTTTTTTTCCCTGCAACTTCAGGGGTTTATATAATGCAAATTTGCTGGTGAAGAAAGTACAGCAGTCTCTATTCAGCTTATATCTCATAAGCTTGTGTTAAATATCTGTTCTGTGAACCCTCGTAGTATGCTTCAAATATCTATTGTGCATTGTGAAAGTTAGGAAACCTTAGAGCCAACACATTGTATGTTTCAGTTTTAGCGGTTTTTTTACTGTTATTTCAAAACCTTTACTGAGTCCTGTTTACGAAGTTTCTCCATGATTATGAACACCCAATCTCTGATATTCTCCGATTTAAATATAATTAGGTCTCCAACCATTATACCTATGTATCTATGTGACATTACTATGGGGGTAGTGTGCTTGTTACTCTGCATAAAATATCTTATTCTGAATCCTTTTCTTGCTATGCTTGTTTTGAAGCTGATATTACTGATCCTTACATGAGCCAATGCTAACTAATCTGAAGGTGGAATTTCTCATTGGGCATGAAAGATCTCTTGTAAATAAATGCTCATAAAATCACTCTTGAATGTCTTTGGGACTTTCTAACCATATCATATGGCTAAAAGAAATTATCTAACTAATTCAGGATCTCCTGTGAACATTGAGACTGTCCTAACTTGCAAAGCCTGAAATATTCCCAAAATCAAATCCTGTAATTCATAGGAACTACTGAAGTCTGGAATATAGAAAATTTCAAATTTTGAATTGTCTAATGGAAATTAGTACATGAAACCGGATAATCTGAAAAATAAAGGTACTGATGATAATAAATCTAATTTTGATCATGTAACTGCACTATGACATTCTGACTTTTATGTGATGATTTTGTTTTGAACAATTTGTCTACTGTTCAAATGTCTTAACACTGACACCTAGAATAGATATCATCGTTGCATTATTGGTACTTAGTCTGACAGAATTGGATTGCTTTGAAGTTGAAGTTATTTATTTCTCGAGCGATTGTGTTCCTTTCTTGTTGTCTGTTCCAACTTATTTTTCATACATAGCATGTAAAAAACAAAATATTTCTGATTTATGTATGGTACTGTGAAATGTACTCTATTTTTTAGCACATGTCTTGGTGGATTTATATTGCTGCAATGCTATACCGGTTTATCTATAAAGGGAGAAAAAAGTGCTATGTCTCTATCTGTTTCTTCTGGTAGATTATGTCTTTATATTTTCATAGATAGTGTGTTGAATTCCTGCTGGACCAAGTGTCAGTTTTAACCCTTCATGATTCCATTCCTTTGAGTTTGAGGTAAATCTAATATTGTTTTTGGTTCAGTTCTTATTGCTAACAGAGGTCTTCAGATTTCAGACCAGGTTTATCATTTAAATGTACATATATGGGGAGCAAAGAACATGATCTTCACCCTTAAAGCTGTTTCCCTTGTCAGATTGTTTTGTTCTTCACTGTAGTTCACGCAATTGATGATTTGAATTGTCATGAATTCTCTAGATACACGATGAGTGTAAGCTTCAAGAAATGGACAGTGGGATTTGCACTTCGAAATGAAGGAGAGGCAACGTTGGAGAGCTGAAGAGGACGCTTTATTACTTGCATATGTCAGACAGTATGGCCCTAGGGAATGGAATCTTGTGTCTAAGCGCATGAACACACCCCTTAACAGGGATGCTAAGTCGTGCTTAGAAAGGTGGAAAAACTACCTCAAGCCTGGAATTAAGAAGGGATCTCTCACTGAAGAAGAGCAGCGTCTTGTAATCTGCCTTCAAGCAAAACACGGGAACAAATGGAAGAAAATTGCTAGTGAAGTCCCAGGTCGAACAGCTAAGAGGTTAGGCAAGTGGTGGGAAGTGTTCAAAGAGAAGCAGCAGAGAGGAAAAAAGGAGATTATTAAAACAGTTGATCCAATTTACGACAGCAAATACGATCATCTATTAGAAACTTTTGCAGAGAAACTTGTGAAAGAGCGCCCTTCACCATCATATCTTATGGCAGCTTCCGACAGGGCAGCCTTTAAGCATACTGAGGCACCAGCCCCTGTGTCAGCTTTGCTTCCTCCTTGGCTTTCCAATTCTAATAGCACTATAGCTGTCAGGCCACCATCTCCTTCTGTGACACTAAGTCTTTCTCCCTCGACAGTAGCGGCACCTCCATATCCATGGTTGCAATCTGAGAGAGGACCAGACAATATTCCTCATGTTTTGGGAAATGTACATGGATCTGTTCCAGCTTTCGGTGATAACATGCTCATATCTGAGTTGGTGGAGTGCTCTAAAGAGCTGGAAGAGGGCCATCGTGCTTGGGCAACACATAAGAAGGAGGCAGCTTGGAGGTTAAGAAGGGTGGAGTTGCAGTTGGAGTCAGAGAAGGCATGCCGTAGGAGGGAGAAGATGGAAGAAATTGACGAAAAGATTAAAGCTCTTAGGGAAGAGCAGAAAGCTGCTTTGGATAGAATTGAAGCAGAATATAGAGAACAGTTAACAGTATTGAGAATAGATGCAGAAACCCAGGAGCAGAAGTTGGCTCAGCAGTGGGCTGCAAAGCACTTGCGGATTACTAAGTTTCTTGAGCAGATAGGATGCAGACCCAGGCTTACTGAACCAAATGGAAGATAAAGACAATTCTCAATTGGGATCCGGTTTGCTCTTGTTGCTTGAATTTTATGCAGTGTACGCTCATTGTTGCTTTGATCTTTGGTCTATTTTCATTGATTCTATTACAGATGTTTATTAATGTCCTACCTATCTAGACAAGTTTAGGAATTCGTGTTAGTAGTTAACGTACGTGCATAGTCTAGCATCGATCAGTATGAATTTATGAATATAAACTTCTTTATAATAACTTGCCTCAAGATGCTTTTCCTCTAATTTATTTTCAGACAACTTACAAGCATTGTTTCGAGTGTTTGCTATAAGGTTGTTCAACAAAAACATATAAGTTTTAGCATGTTCTCTTCCATTCAGTTTCTGCTTGCAATATTTTTTATGACTAATAGTAACATTAACGTTGATGTTTAGGATTTGGTAATGACGATTCTTATGTTCACAACTACTGCATATAGTTGGAAAGGTAGCTAGTTACACGAGTTTCATTTAAATTATTTTCTTATATAATTCAGAGGGATTCACATATATAGTTGTTCAAAGTTGTGAAGGGAAGATTTGTGTATGAAATTTTATTCATTGCGTCGGGTTGAGTGGTGTCAGTTTCTGCCATGTGTAGCCTCACTGAGGCTAATGTGTTTCTTGAAGTTCATCTACTTATGCACTATTGTACATGCCTTCTTTGTTAATTTTTTTTAATGATGTTTCTTAGACACTTTCTAAAAATTACAGTTGTTTTTTAGAAGTAATTTCCCAAATTGTTGTGGTTGTCAATGTAAAAGACCTACCAAAAAATCAGATCGGTACATAAGGGAATTATGTTGCATTGGAGGGCCGTTAGCAAGGTATTAAATTTCATTTCGAGGTACCGTTTTGGCTATTCAGGAAACGGAAACGTTTCGAAATATTTCGAAAATTTCGTAGAAACGGATGATTTTTTAAGAAACATTTCGAATAAGTTTAAATAATAATTTTTTTAATTATAAAGGATTCTAACATGATAATAATAAAATAGATATATATAATTAGATAACATAGTATTGAATAATTACATTTTCATTCAAATAACATTAATATAATTAATGTTAATAAATTTTGAAAATGAAATAAAATGTTGGATCTATTTTTTTTTCTTTTCTTAAAATATAGTGAAAATTTTAAAAATTAAAAGTAAGAGATAAAAAATTATTTTGATGTTAATTTAGTAATCCACATATATTTTTTTTGTATTTAGTAAAAAGTGCATGTTTTTGTTTTAATTTTGTAGATTTTTAAATATTTCAAATATAGTTTCTTAGAAGAAACAAAACAATAATAAAAATAATTATAAAAATAAAATAAAATATTTTATTTTGATAATCAAATATGAAAAATATAAATAATACTATCATAAAGTAATGTATAGGCTGATAGGTTGTACGGTACAATATGATAAATAATAATGAAAATTTTAAAAGAGGTTCAGACTCTTCTCAATCTTGTTAGTCTCTTTATTTTCTTTCAGTTTTAGAATTTAAAATAGGTTCAGACTCTTCTCAATTTTGGTTCTGAACAATTCTTCTCTTTTTTTTTTTCCCGTTTCGATATGTTTCAGTACATTTCTCTCTATTTTCGCCGAAACGAATCGAAATTTTACGATTCGTTACTATTTTGAAATTAAAATGTCGTTTTGTTTCGGTTTCACATGAAATCGAAAAATTTCGAGCGTTTCGACTGAAACGCTCGAAATTTAGTTCCTTGGCTGTTAGTCCTTGTCCATATCTTATCCAGCGGCTTTTATGAAACATGATGGCATCATATACCTCATGGGATCTATTTATCAAAAACTGTGTTTAAATTTATTTTTTAGATTTTAGATACATAATTATTTTAAATTTTTTATCAAATAATTTATTAATTAATATATGTAATTTACAATAAATTTATTAGATATTGAGAAATGAAATTTTAGAATTTTATATTACTGTATTTATTCACAGCATTCACAGTTCGGCAATTTAAAAACACAGCATTTTCAAATGAAACCTTTATAAATTAATACTTTTACAAGTAGTACTACACGGTAAAGCTTTTACTCTATTCAATATAAACACTAAATTCTAAACTCAACATCCTAAAAATTAAACTTTAAATTCTAACCTTAAACATTAATTTTAAATCCTAAACTATAAATTCTAAACTTCAAAATTTAAACCCCAAAGACTAATCCTAAGCCTTAGCCCTAAATCTTAGACCTTAAACCCTAATCCTTATTCCCTAATCTTAAACCTTAACCGTAAAACTTAAATATTAAACCTTAAACCCCAAACCATAAATCCTAAACTCTAAACATTAAATCCTAAACTCTAACCCTAAACTTCAAACCTTAAATTTTAAATACTAAACGCTAAACCTTAAATTCGAAGCATTGAATTTTAGACCTTAAACCCTAATTCTTATTCCCTAATCTTAAACCTTAACCGTAAAACTTAAATATTAAACATTAAATCCCAAATCATAAATCTTAAATTATAAACATTAAATCCTAAACTCTAACCCTAAACCTCACACCCTAAATTTTAAATACTAAACGTTAAACCTTAAATTTGAAGCACTGAACCATAAAACCTAATCCCTAATCCCAACCATAACTCCTAAATCCTAAACCTTAAATCATAAACCCCAAATGCTAAACACTAAACCCAACCCTAACCTTAAAGACCTAAACCATAAACCTCACACACTCAGACTCTAATGATCATGTTGGGTCTCTAATAAATAAAGAATTCAAAAGAATTAAGTTATCATAAACTTAATTTATTATTGAACTTGAGTTCATCGTGAACTTGAAATGTGAATTTATTACAATTCCAAACTAATTATATGATTGAGGTTTGTCTATAAAGTACCAAGTGTCAAGTTCACAGTGAATTCCAATTTGTGAGAACACCACTCTCAAATAAATTGTAGTAGTCTAAGTAATTGCAATCATATTTTTCATACTCCATTTATTTTAAATTATCTGTCGTTTAAGGTAATGACACAAGAATTAAGATAATTATTAAATAGTCTCAATTCTAACAAAAAATAATTGTACTTGATTAAATTATCCTTATTAAAGTCAATTTAAATTCTTATTACTATTCTATTGAAGATAACAATAAATAAGGGTAACGTTAAAAAAATAACAATTAATATTTCATTGGTAATGTAAAATGACAGATAATTTGAAATAAAATAAAGCTCTTAAAACGAAAGATAATTTGAAACGGAAGGAGTATCAAATTTCATGAGAATGTTGGACACAGCCAATGTGACAGGATACTATTAATTAGGGAAAATAAGCAACCGCAACAAAAACAAAGAAGTCTGCCAAGAACCAATTAAGTTACACTGTATAAGCCAATACAGGACAACTAAATAGAAAATATGTGAAGACCTCTATTCTTGCCCCTTTCTTTGGTTATTGATCAGGAACTCTACAAGCTCATCTAGACTTCCACAAATTGGGATGTGGTTGATTAAATCAAGCTCATCAGAATAATTAGCACCAATCACGCCCTCGTTTTCTGCCTTATCCACATTGGAGATCTCCTCAGTAGCTGAAAACCCTTGTAACTCATATTCCCACTTCATTATTTCTTCCTCAGAGACTTCTTGTTTTCTCACATCTTCATCACTAGAAGTTGACTTTCTTTTTCGATTATTATCATCCTAAGATAAGATGATAGTTATGATAAAATAAGTCTTGGATGATGCTAATTAATAATTATATCTGGTGCAAATCAATTTTGCTCACCAAGTTTTGTTCAAGAATTACCTTGTTTTCTTTTCTCTGGTTTTCTGGGTAAATCTCATACATCATGAAGCTGACAACTTCAGAGTTTGATCGAAATATTCCACTTGATTTTGAGTGACGATAAAGCTGCATGAAAATTCATATTCTAACTGTCAATTATACTATGTAGCACTAACATATCTTCACCTTCTCTTTAAATGTATTTTTTTGGGGATAAATTATAACTTACCTATAATTGTCAATTGCGCGAGTTTAAGTAAACTCGTACACATGAATTTACCTTGAGTTTATGATTTTACCCAAGTTTATGAACAAAAGAGTTGAAGGGAGAATTGACGCATTTTTCATATATAACGTCTTAAATGTATTTAAGCATGGTATGAATTTATTTAAGATATAAGTAAAATAGAATGTTAACAATGAAATTATTCCTCATTTTAACAATATTCATGTGATTATTTATGTTAAAATTTGGACGAAAAATACTACATGTAGTTAACAAAACAAATAACATGAATGACACATTTTAAATTGGGAGTGAGATTTTGAGTTAAACAATAGGGATACACTGTAATTTCTCCAATTTTAAGGTATCAACTATGAAGATTAGGTAATGTCATTAGTATACACCTTGACTAATTTATTTTCTTAATTATTTAGTTGACAAATCATTTATGCCTAGAAAAGAATTCACAAAATTTTTTTGTCGTGGTCTGATCTCAACTTGGGGCCATTATTAAATTTTGTGAACTTAATAATCCCTAGATATATGCAAAACAAAATTAACTACAACTATGTTCAATTATATAATTAAAAATTGATGTTATTAGATATAAATATAACAACTAAATTCCAAATGAAAGAGATCAAATTTACCACATCACATCTCCCATTCTCACGATGCCTGCGCTCAATAATCCAGCCCTCTAGTCTCTCACTGAATGAAAACTCATGCACAGGGCTAGGATTTCCCCTATCACGGGTAAGCTGCAAAAACTTTTGAGCAAGTAAAATTATTTGAAATTAATTAGCTGCATTACTTCAGCATTGAATTATAAGCACGGGAAAAGACTCAAGTGGAGTTTTTTAAGTGTTTGTTGTTAGGTTTTTCAATTAATGAATGATGTATCATCAAATTTTCTAGTTTTAACCTTTCATGAGATCGAGTTTTTTTTTTCATTAAATATACCTCAAAATTAATGCCTTTAGAATTGATTAAAAAGCTAGGTAAGATTCTCAAGGATTCATCTAATCAGTATAATATTCATAGTATCACGCCTTCCATTAATATCTACTAATACACTTACCATTTATTGATTAGAAAATTTGATGACAAACTAATAAGAAACTTCACTGAAGTTTTGTCTAAGAAATTTTGGTAGCTTGAAGGTACCTTGTCCAAGTTCATCTTCTTGGTAATAGGTCCAGGAAGTTTAAAGCTAAAAAGGTGTTCCCCAACCACAGTGCTCTTTGACCCTGCTCCTCTGCTAGGTGCAGCCTATAAAGAACATGATTATATAATTATTTCTCTAAAGAAAAATAATATACATTTGAGTCCTCAAATTAATTTCTGATCTGGGGTCAACTTAATCCTTTTATGAACCAACAAATGAACAAAATTGAATCTCAATAAAAAAAACTGAGGACTCAATACCTTATTTTATTTCAGGGATATACTTACCAATAATATTTTAATCAAATTGTGTATTTACTCTTTGAAGAATGTGAATGGCAAATTATGAACTTACTGTATCTGTGGTAGCGGCATCTGCAGCTTGGTCTTCTGGTCCATTGACTGGTATAGGAACTGCCAATGCTTCCTCAGATGTGTTCTCTACCATGTTAACTTGTGATGGTGCTGTCATTTTGGATATTGATTTCTATCACATATGAGAAGAAAAAGGAGCTGTTAGTTAGTGTTAGACAGTAATTCAGAAATTTCTAGAAGATATGATGCACAAGCAATTATCCAGAAAATAAGACACTAAATTCATAAATTCTTAAAATATGACAATATGTATTCAGTAGTATTAGACTCAATGCGCTTGTTAACACCCAAATTTGAGATCAAATTCATTTGAATTGATTTCTTTTTTAACTTGTTTGAAATTAGGAATGACAAGGGTGGAGAGGCCTGCCTTGCTCCCCATCCCCACTAATCCCCTGCTCTCCCTTCTCCATCCAGTTTCCTCTGTCCCCAATCCCTGAAGGGATAACACCGTAAAATTGTACAAAAATTAAGTACAATTTAAAAAAATAAAAACTATATATATATATATATATATATATATATATATATGTTGAACTAATTAAATGAATGAATGGTATTATAATAATTTTAATATAACAAGAGTCTCACAGAAACAGAGCTCTGTTCTCAAATTTTAGTTGGGGAGAAACGTACCCTCACCCCCATCTCCACAGAAGAGAAATTCCTCCCATCCCTACTCCCATGCCACTATCAAAGAATTCATTTGGTGACAAAAGGACTTTTTTTTATCTTCTCATTATAATTTTTTTGATGCAACATTAGAAAAGGATTTTATTGTTAAATTAACAATCTAATTGAATTCTATCACTTTAAAATGTAATATAAACAATAATGAAATTTAATTGAATTCTACAAAATTTAATATTTATTTCAAACACAATAATTTATTAAATAAAATAAATCAATTGAGTTCATTAATAAGAATTCAATTGAATTCCTAATAAATTTGACTCCAATGGCTCCCATGGGAATTTTGTATAAGAGATAGATGTTTACAGTTGATTGTATTGCCTAGAATCACCAAAAATCAGAATATATGACATTTCATTTTAGCTATTTGGTATGTTGTGATATAGATCTTGGTATTTTGGATAACACTAAGCATTCATGTTTGGTACACTAATATCTAAGATGCATTGTGTCATCCAAGATATTAAGATGCGATCAGATTACACAATTTTAAGTAATATCTCATGTCATTTAAAAATCACAGAAAATTTTACATCATATTATTTTTAACTTTATTAACTTTTATAAAATACCAATTATATTATTTTTTGAGAATTTTTAATTATTATACTAAATATGAGAATCTTAGTATCATAATATCTTATACTTTGATATTCTGTAGTGTATCAAACGCCTCCTAGATCACACTATTTCTTTTTCAGACCTTTCATATATGATAGATTCAAGTTATTAGATATGAGGAATCTTCGCTACTTTTTCACTTGAGTCTGTTACTTCTTAGAACTACTAATTAACATGGAGTTAAACCAACCAACAGTTAGAAGGAAACAGCATAAATCACAAAAAGTAATATCAAATTTTGGGATTAAAGTCTCAGCTAAAAAGTATGAACATCTACACAAACATGGGACATTATAGGATACAAACACAGAGACAAACAAAATATATAGTATTTATGTGTAATACGATTATCATGTTGTATTATTACGTCTCATACAGACTATCCAATATGACACAGCCTCAATTTTAAAATATCAATGCTTGATAGGTCTTAGCATTAGAGAAATTAGGGAGAAATGGGTTACTTACAGTGACCAATAGTTTGAGAATGCTAGCTAGTTTACTGTGTAGCGCATTGACCCTCATTTCCTTAAATTCCTCACTAGAAATCTGTGACTTGTTCTCCAATGGGTTTGACATTCTTGTATGATATCTACAAAAAGTATAGATCAACTCCTCTTGAGATTGCCAAGAGTTGAAATGCAAAGTTCCTATGATGGAGATGGAGGCTGAGGAAGAGATCAAGCATAAATTATATATAGAGCAGAGAATTGGGATTCTTGAGTGGTCATGTACACTCACCTAAAATTAAAGGTGCTTTTATGGATGTGAAAATGCAGGTTTTATTAACTGCCATTTCTTTGTGTTTTCATAGAAGCAAGTTACCATGTCTTCTCTACACTTCCTAATTGATTTTGGATTTGAATGGGTAGGATTTATGTGCAGGCAATGGATTTAATTTACCAAATCCCAAAATAATTAGTTATTAGCTTCTGTAGAATTAGTTACCATGTATTCTTTACACCTTCCTATTTGGCTTAGGATTCAAATGTGGGGGATTTTGGTAGGAAATAACAATTCCAATAAATCCCATTATAAATTTTTAGCTTTCTTGACCAAGTTACCACGTATCTGTTATGAAGTTAGATTCTCTGTATTTCTTAAAGAAATTAACAATATTAATTTTGATAAAAGAAATACACAATGTATATGAGTTTATATTTAAAAAACAATAAATTATAGTTTACTCTTATGTGGTTTGGTCAGAAACCAATGTGTCCCTCTTAGATTTAAAATGTGTCATTCAACTCCCATATAATTTACTTTGTCATCACTTAACTACTTTGTATCATTTTTTGATATAATTTTAATAAAAATAATCAAGTAAATATTAAAATAATGAAAAATTTTATTATTAAAAATTTGTTTTACTTATATCCTGAACAGTTTCATAGTCTTTAGATGAAACTATTATTGAATTAAGCTTACGATTTTAATTTTTAAATATCAACTTAATCTTAATAATGACTTATGAATACTATAAGATTGTTTAAGGTATAAGAAAATATACTTTCAGCATTGAAATTAGTTTTCATTTTAATAGTTACGTAAATATTTATGATAAAATTCAATAAAAAAAAACCAAAGAATAGTTAAGTAATAACAAAACTACATAAGAATTAAATGATACATTTTTAACCACAAAAAGGGGCTAATTGATTTTGGCCAAGGCAAACTACAAGGAGCTAATAAATTGCAATTTACCCCCCCCCCCAAAAGTAGGATTCATTAATCAAATATGAATTCTCACATATTGTATCTTTCTTTATTTAAAAAAAAATTGATTTTATCAATTCCTATGAGACATGCAGAGAATCCCAGTCCATTACACATTTCCTAATGGTTGAGGAAATGAAATTAATGTTTTCCAAAGTGTTATAAGAATTTGGATCCAGTGCTTTTCTCATTCGGTCATTTTTTGTCATTTTCTTGCTATATAGGTTTAATTATTTGGTATATATAGCTAAAATTTATATTGTGTTAATATATGTCCATTAGACTTATATAATATGTAATTCAAAAAGAAAAAATATAAAAATATGATCTACATACATAATAGCACATTTTTAGCTCATAGATAATGAGTTAGATTTGGATGATCATTTTTTCATTTTTTTTAATTTAGATCATGAGAAAGTCTAATGGACATATATTAACACAATGTAAATTTTAGTTATATATACCAAAGAATTCAACCCTATATAAAAAGAAAAAGACAGAAAAGGACCGATCCAGAAAAGGACTGGATCCTAATCCGATTTTTCTAAGCATGATTTGTTTTTCCGCGTAGAATTTGAATCTACCTAGCATTCTCACTAGAATTTTCTTACCATGTGAATCTCCAAAGGTAAAATAATTATAGCAATGGAACCAAGGTGGAGGTGATACCATAAAAATACTAGGGAGGATGAATTCTTGCCATTCACATGAAGAGAAATTTTTTTTTGGATAGACTTAATTTATAGGGAGTTTCTAAGCTTGGTAACCGGTCCACTTGGGATAGTAGCTTAAATTGCCACTCACAATACTAAACGTGAGATCCACCTTTGTGTATGTGAATCCCACCACTGTATGTGAGTCTCACCTACTGGTGAGTGACAATTCCTTTATTGACCTATTAAATTCTTAATTTATAAGGTAAACTAAACTAATCACATGAAAATACATATACATATAAGAGGTGGATCTAGTCCACCCATCTTTTGTAGACTTAATTTACTTAAACAAAATTCAAAAAAACATGTGCAATTCACATGGTTAATTTATCCTGTGTGTGACAATATGATAGCTGAAGGATGTCACTTGTGCACGCCGTTTGATGACTTAATAAGTAGTCATGGTGCAATGATACACAATAATGTTAGAAATTCAATTAAAAAAAGTAAAATTATAAAAAACTAAACATCTGGTAGAAAAAAAAATGTTAACGTGAATGAAAATGAGGGGGAAGACCTTCATGAGGATGAAGATGATCAACTGTTTCATAGCACTAAAAAAGCTAAAGTGACATAGGTTAAAGATGGAATAATAGTCTAGTTAAATTGGGATGGTTCAATGTAAATTGAACGATCATGATTCAATAGAAATTTTTTCAAATTGCATGTACTTTGAAACTTTTTATTTTATTTTTTTCTACACTAATCTTAGTTATTTAGCATGAGCAGGACAATTATCTAAAATTCATGGGTGTACCCAATCCACAAATGGGCCCCAGACTCAATGAGCACCATGAGGGCCATTCTTCTTTGGATAGACCATTAGCTAGTATTAAATATGTGAAGTTGGATCATAGAAGGAACAAGGATTTATTTTAGGCCCAAAAATAAGAGGGATACTTTTGGGTCCATGAAGCCTCTATTTCTAACATTAGTTCCAAATGATCAATTTCCAAAACAATCTCTAAACCCTGCAAAAAGGTCACGCCTTATCAATTGTGCAGAGTAGAATCTTATTGCTACAGGAGATGATCTTTTGTCATCCGTGGGTTCTACTAGCCTTTTACTGGTCCTTATAATTCATCAATTAAAAACAAGAAAGGAGGTACCTATTAGAAATTTTGTATTTATTAGACACTATTATGAAATAGTAGTGCCTAACATATACCTAAAAATAATTTCCTCTATAATGAAACATTAAGAAGTCAATCAATGAAACAAATGCATAACAACAATAAAAAATAATAATTCTAGAATAAAATATTTTATATAATGGTTACATTAAGTCATATATGATAATATGATATAATATTCCATTCAAATTAAACCACGTAAATTTTTATAAATCACTCACCATGTAATTTGGAAAGAAAAAATAACTATTAACAAGACTAGTTTAATATGATGTTGTGCTTGTAAGTTAAATGATGAGTAGAGTACAAAATCCATTTGGCTTCATTTGAATGGAATGTTACATCATATTATTTTATGTAACTTAATATAACCGTTACATAAAATAAATTTTCACACTCAGATGGTTAATTATAAATACCTGTTAAGGTCCCAAACCATAAGCCTTCTATCAGACGATGGCAACACAATCACATGATTAGGATCCCATTCTACTTGGAATACCTCATCCCTATACACTTTCAAAAATAAACAAAATCAGTAAGGTACCAAACCAAATCGCAACTTCCTTCATTAGAAAGACCAGCTTTCAATAGCTTTCAAAGATGTTAGGTTTATGGTCTGCTGACGAAGAAGCACAGATACTAATATAAATATGGAATATAACATGATATAAATATTGTAATATGACAAAATATATTATATTTACATGCAATTTGAAGTTTCCTATTGTGTTCGATATGAATACTGTATACTTATCCGACATGATACAATTTTAATTTTAAAATATTGGTAATTCATAGGCTAATGCTTTGTTTTGGGACCAAAAATTAGAGGAAGAGTGTAAAAGGAAGAGAAAGAAGTGAATAACGAGGGAAAAAATTTACCTGGATGCCACCTAACATAAAATGATGCTATCTAGTAAGTCAAAGGTAAAAAGTTGGGTAAGAGAGTTAGTAATTAAAATTTACTAGACAGTGTTTTAAAATTTTTTAAATTTTAATTAAAAAAATAAGGGACTAAAAAAAATTTAAAAAAAAATTAAAGGAATAAAACATGGCTATAGCCTAATAAAATTAAAGGATTTAAATAGGATTTTAGCCTAAAAGGAAAAAAAAAATTCTTGCAAATGAACAAATTCAGAGCATCCTTAGAAAAGGTAACAAAATCAAGGATAATTTGAAGAGTAGTCTTATTAGTATTTTATTTTTAAGCCCTTTAAGGTAAACTTAATTACATTACATGGGATAAAGAAAGAAATGAGTAAAAATTAGTATTCATTGAATTTTGAAAATTAAGTTAATCTTCCACCTAGAATCAGATTTGTTTGCATACAGCTCTTGTTTCTTTTTTAGATAAATCAATATACTTGTGATATTTTTCTTCATGTAATTTAAAGAAGAAAAAAATTTATATAAAATTTCTTAATGAAATAAAAATTAGAAAATTTTTCCATAAAAATAATTTTTGAAAACAAAATTACAAAAATTTTATTATCCAACGAAGTAAAAGGAGCCTTAAAGAATCTGTTAAAATTGCCCCCGGGGGGGGGGGGGAGCGGAATGAAAAAGTGTGTAATTTTCAAGAAATTAACCCAAATTGTAATATTTACTGTACATCTTCATTCGTTCATACTGTTTAAGAAATTAATGTCATCAAGTCTATCTTAATAAGATTTCAGAGACATATGCATGAACCCTAAAAGGTTCATAAAAACCAAAATATCTTTTTTACTTAATAACAGAAAATAATCTGAATATAGTAACAAATGGTCATTAGGGCGAATTCTGCGTGGATTCTTCAAACTATAATCAATGTCACATAAATCATTTTACTTTTGATTGTGTCATCACTAAAATTTTTCATATGTTCAAGAAGCACCATTAATTTTTCACATCTTTATCTAAATTATATTATCAACATTATAAAGTCATCATTAATATTCGTTCACGGGGGTACTGTTAACAGTTTACTTTGTTAATTTGTTATGATCAATCCATAAAAAATATTTTTGTGAATCTTATATAGTGATGAAAGATTGGTCTCATACCTAAGTTCGAGGAAGTAGCGACTAATCGAAAGAAGGTGATCTACAAAACACAGGAAGAGTTAGTCTCAAGTTGGAGCTTCAGCGAACTCCGACGGTCAAGTCAATGATTAATTTCACGGTGAGAATCAAAGTAAGTGAATGTTCACTATAGAAGTAGTATTACCTTCAGAATTGCTCCAGTGTCCTTATATAGAGCTCCATTGTGTTGGCAGAAATTCTTGTAGACTGGTTTGACGTCCTGAGTAATTCTCGAGGACCGTTATTCAGATTGTTACTCATGATGTGCAAGGTGGTTCTTTGTTGTTCTAAGTCGTTGGTAGAGCTCTTTGCAGATCGTGTTATACTGTTCTGGGTCTTCTTGAGTGCTTTGGGTTGAGCTATGAAGGTTGACTAGGCACAATCTATATTATGTATTATCAATATATGTACACAATTATGAATGCAAGAGTTATGAATACAAACTCCTCAAACATCTAATTTTTGGAACCAACAAAGCCTTATATATATTATAAGAAAGACAAGAGACACAAATGCAATGGTTCATGAAGTCCAAAAACCTAAAAGAAGACCAGATTCCATTGGTCAATACACAACACAATTTGAGGCAAAAAGAGAAAGATGACGATGCTTATTTTGAATAGAATTCTCTATGCTTTGCTTTCCCCTCACTTCTGTGTTTGTTGAGCAGAAACCTGGAAAGCTCATATATACTTTTACTACCAGGGATGTGGCGTTTTAGATCAAAATTATCATAAAAACTGCCCTCCTTTTCTCTCCAACCCTTTGAGCTGGACTTTTCTTCTTTATGATCTATCTTTGCGTATTTGAGATTCAGAAGCACTTCTGCAACACCCTCATCATCAAGCTCATCTTCCACTTCCTTATTTTTTGCATTTCCAAGACTTTCATTCACTTCTTGATCAGTTTGCTTTTCATCAGCAGCAGTTGGTGGAAGTGGAACCCAATCAGGACTTTGGGTATCAGTTCTTGCCCTTTTAAAGCCATTTCCTTGCTTCTCTGTACACAGAAGGAGCTTAGACTTAATTAGAACAAGTATAAGCTATCCACTAATTAGTATAAAATTATCAATATATATGGTAAACTTCAAAAACTAAGCTCTATCCACGTTGGACACACGTGCTAATATACATTCTTATTAGACAATATATGATATTTTAAATTACACATGAATATTTTAAATTTTATCATGTTTTTTGTCAATGCCTGTATCAGCGGCTAGCCACTTTAGTATAAAACTATTAATATAGCTATATACCATGAAGCATGAATACTTAAAAAAAAAGCTGTGTACATGTCATATTAGACATGATATTTTAGTTTATATGTAGACACTTCAAATTTTCTTATGTTGAATTATCCTTTTCAATATTGTGTCTTGAATATGTGTTAGTGTCCATGTTTCATATAGGTTATCTACAAAATGTGATTCACATTTTCAAAAAAAAAAAAAAAAGATGATAGGAAATTTGACTCCTCTAAAGTGTACAGGTATTTTATTCTTTCAAGTGCAAGTGAATAATTATTGATAAGAAAAATTCAAAGAAACTTTTTTCACGTCCATATATAATTATCATATTGCTCTTATACTTTTCAAAAATCCGAACCGTTAATTTATTTCATAAACGATTACTCAATTACACTTTATATTTTAAAATATGTTGTTAACAAAAGCTCGAGCTTTCTAACCCTTGGATTGACCTTTTTTTTAGAGCTCCATGTAATACTGCACAAATCTCAAGTTCAAAAATTCAATTCAAGAGTTTCAAACCTCCACTTCTGAGACCACGAGCTTTCCATAGAAAGACTCTTTACAGGATTCACTTTGTAGAGAAGTCAGATAGTACCTTTCATATTCGTCACACTCACGTTTTCAGTGGAGATGTTGCGTTGGCCATCGTACATGGTCTCTAACATGTCCTGAGCAGTCTCATTTTCTTTTGATGAAAATTCTTGATGATATTTTGAGTACTCCCACATCATGTCTTCCTCAATATTGTTAGTCTCCTCCGGAACAAAGTTATTGAGATTTCTATAAGAATCCTCTGAGAATCTCTGCATAATCATTTTTAACACGTCTCTATCTTTGCTCCCACCTCTTGGCTTTGTTAATTCTCTATTCATCTCTGATCCATCTGCTGTTAAATGTATATCCTACATAAGATGATACAGTTAGTCATGGACTAAGTTCAGAATCCTCAAGCTGCAATACATATATATGTATATATATATATATATATAATTTTCACCTGATTATCTGTTGCTAGTTTTCCCTTTTCTTCTGATCTATTTTTATTAGGGCAAGTTTCGTAAAGCAAAAACCTTACAACTTCAGCAACAGACCTGAATGAACGCCTTGCTTTTGGATGACGATAAAACTGCATGGAAAAGTACATTTCAAATATCAATTATACTAGCATGCATTAATATATTACGTCCTATTTTTATAGTAATTTTATGAAATGTACATGAAAAATAAAAAAATTACAAAAACATGGATAATTAAATTATTTTTTGATATTTCTAAACACCATATTTTAAAATAGTGCCGTGTAAAATTTCATTTTTATCTTTGGTATGATTATATGACACCATTCTAGAATAAAATTATACATAAAAACATATTATTTGAATACATAAGATTTTTGGCACAATAACATTCAAAGGAAGTATATAATCATATTTACCATGTCATATATCTTACTCAGACGTTGCCTGCACTCAATATTCCAGCCTTCTAGCCTCTCCTTGAATGAAAACTTAGGGGAAGAACTAATATTTCCCTCCCCATGGGGTAGCTGAAATAGATGATAAACAAAGAAAAACTATGTGAACATTTAGAAAAGTATATATGACAATTCACAATAATAGTATGGTAAAGAAATCTCACAAAGGAATTTCTATAGCTTAAAGCTAATTTGTCCATGTCTATATGGTTCGCAATACAATCTTTCGGGAGTTTGAACTTAATCGCGGTGAATTCACCGATTAAAGTGGTTGTTGCCGGTCGCCCTCTCTTACGTGCAGTCTATGGAAAACACCATCATATAATATATACATTAAAATTGCTTCAAAAATTGAAATTGTTTCATCTAGGCTAATTATGTCACAAACCCTAAATTAGATTATTTGAAGATTTCTAATGGCATATTATGAACTTACTGTGCTTGGTCTAGCAACAAGTACCAATGCTTTTTCAGTGTCGTTCTCCATCATGTGCGTTTTCAGTTTCATTTGAGGCTCGGATCGCTATCACATATGAGAAGAAAAATGAGTTGTTAGTCAAAGCATGGAAATCAAATTCAACAATTTCATGAAGAGCTCGACTTCTTAAAAGGTAAATTTTTTACTATTAAATATATATATCTCAAGATTCCGACCTTAATAAAATTCAATGGTTTAATTGTATATTAAAATTTAAAGAAGGAATCTCGAGATTTATATAACGGTACCATTAAATATATACCAACGTTGCCATCTTAATAATTCATCTAATAATGCATTAAAAGAATCTCAAGATATATATATTATGTGCAACGATAAAAAAGTTTCACCTTTTGATAAAAGGTCAAGTTCTCTATAAAATCACACTATCAAATTTTGTGTTAGGGATTGGGAAACCTACCAAGACCATTTGCTTGAGAATTCTAGCTAGCTCACAGTGCAGAGCTGGGCTTCCATAATCAACCACCATTTCCTCTGATGGCAGTGGCACATATGGCTGTATCTCCCAGCCGGTGACCCTAAATTCCTCACCAGACTTCAGTGACTGATTTGGAGGTGACAAGCTTAGATCCAGGGAAAGAAAAGGCCTTACTTCACTGTGAAGAGCTAAGCTTCCATCATCAACCACCATTACATCCTTCAAATATGGCTGTATCTCCCACCCTGTAACCCTAAATTCCTCACCAGATGACTTCATCAGTGACTGGTTTTCCAATGGATTTGAAATGCTTTTGATCTAGGAAAAGAAAAGGGTATATAGAATAAAGAGAATTGTAAAACAAATTATGGAGGCTGAGGAAGAAATTGAGAATATATATATATATATATATATATATATATATATATATATATATATGTATGTATATATGTATGTATATATATAACACAAAGGGGTTTTCTTCAATAGTCACGTTCATTCACCTTAGAAGGTGCCTCTGAAGGTTTTGTTGAGTTTTCAATTTCATTCCTTATGAAGAAGAAAGAGCCAGGATTTGTTTTGGGTACGCGGCATGAATTTATTTTACCTAATCGCTTGATAAATTCATAGCTTCTATAGACCTTACAAGTATCCGTCTATACTTGACACCTGGCTAAGGTTGGAGTAGAAATATTTTAATGATTATAATCAATGCATTAAATTGCATATTTTATTTAATCTGGCTCAATAATAATACAATTTTTTCCTAAAATATTGAACTAAAATGGCATGTTTTAATACAATGGTTTCTATATAGCCTGAGTTATTTCGGTAAATAGAATTTGAACTTATAGCAGCCTCTTTATTAGGAACTTCTTACTTTCTAATTCCCTGAAAATAAATATAAAAAATACATCTTTGGTTAAATTTTCAAATTAAGGTTTTAAATTGAAGTTGCCGTCACAATTATGGTTGCATTGTGATTGCGGTGATTACAGGAAAATGTAGCAAAATATAAAAAAATACAGTTGTTGTATACCGTAATCACAAGCTTGATCGACGTGGATGTAGAATTTATTACAACACAATTTAATAACCTTTTGAATAGTGGTTGCATAATATTTTTGTTTCATTAAGTTTCAATTAAAATTTAAATTCACTAACCCCAATTTTAGAATGATTTATGTACCACTGAACCATAAGTTTATTAATACGTGATTTATTACAATAATAATATAGTATTACACCATTTAAAACCTTTTATTACCACCGTAATTAATTATTGTAATTTAAAACCTTGATTCAACTTGAACTGAACAATATGCGAGTTAGGTTAAAAAATTATTTCAACCCAACCCAAATTGGCCTATAAACACCCCATAATAAAAGTATAGGCAAAGAATGTGTAGTTGTCACCTTTATTTCTTGGCGACAATTTTTACCATCTCCAAAAATCTTAAATCATACTTATTTTATGTTTGCACTAAAAGTGGATACAATAAATGGTTAAGCACACAGTTTTGCAAATGGGGTTTCTCGAGAAACTTAGGGTTAGTTTGTTTTGATAAAAAGTAAGGCCCTGTTTGGTTTGTATTTTAAAAATTATTTTTTTTATTTTTTTATTCTGCGAAAACAAAAAAACTTGTTTGGATAACTGTTTTCATCAGTTGTTTTTTAAAAACTGTTTCCGAAAATAATGACTAGGAAACCAAAAAACGAAAACTATTTTTTTGTATTTTGTCTTGTTTTCGTCACCTGTTTTCTAATAAACACGAAAAACAACCGATGAAAAATATTTTTACTCAAACAAGTTTTTTATTTTTTTGTTCTATAAAACTCTTTTTTAGATTTATTTTCAAAAATTATTTTAAAAAATAATAAAACAAAAACCGTTCCAAACAGCCACTAAGATTTCGAAAAATACTTTTCTAACTTTCCATTGTTTGGTTCAAAAGAAAATTTAATCAACAGAAATTAAGTTCTGAAAAAGTCTACAAATATTAGCAACCTTTATCACAAAAACAGACATATACTTTTTAAAAAAATATATTTTTTTTTCATTTTATCAATTTTAGACCGCAACCTCTTAATGATTTATATTTTTATTTCACCTTCAACTTTTGTTATAATTTAATATTATTCAAATTGGATCTCGACAGGGCGGACCGTTCTTATGCATTGGGGGCTGCCCCCTAACTTTGTTTTTTTTTTAAATGTTTTAACAATTATTATTTAAAATCTCAGAGATTGCATTTATATATTAAAGACGGCTGTAAAATAAAAGTATGCTCAAGTTGGAGACTTGTTGTGGAACACTGGAAATGGAAGTCTGGAAGCCCACGACGTCATCGTCCATCAAAGGCCACGCAATCCTTCCGCCCCCCCCTTTCCATCATTTTTTTAATGATATCCTTTTTTTGTTATGTGATTTAAAAATTCTAGCTTTACCGCTTTCGGCTATATGTTGTTGCTTTGTTGTACTTGTTATTATAAGTAAGAAAGATTTAATTTTTATCGGTGAAATGAATGAACTAAAGGAAGGGTGGATATATAAATATATATATAGGATCGCTATAAGAGAGAGAGAGAATAAATGAACAGATATGTTATTGCTGAAATTTATAGGAAAACTTATAGAACTTACAAAGGGGCTTTGAACAAAATCTTCTAAATCTTACGAGAGAACATAGAAGAGGGAATTTTGAATGATGCTTATGTCTGAAACTGATATGCCTTTTATAGAGAAGGCAAAACTAGCATTTACATAAATTTACACTGCATTTGCTGTAGTAGATTCCTTTCTGAAGTGCCTTTTGCTTTTGACTGTAGAATTGCTGTTTTTTTTTACTGACTAGCTTTAGCTTTTTAGCTTTTTGCTATTGCTTTTCTTCTTTTGTTTATAGCTATTCTGTAGATGTCTGCCATGATGTCTGCCATGATAGCTAAAAGAGTGTCGACACCATAGAATGCTGCCAACTGGCTGATAACGGGAATTCTTCACTAAATTCAATTCCAAAACAATCATCTTCATTGTCTTGTTCTGGAGGTTCTGTAGAGGCTTCTGATGATGAGCCAGCTGTAGAGGCAAGACCCTGAATCTTTTGTGCAAAAGTTGCAAATTGCACTGGGTCCGATATACCTGAAAGTTTTGAAATTAATTTATTTTTCTCTGTAATGAATGACGATTGGGCCGTCGGCTTATATTCATACTTTACATATTGTGGATTGTTTGTAATCCATTTATTGACATATTTTTCATCAGCATATTCCTGTACGTATTTTTTCCACCATTTTACGTTAAATTTTCTGACTAGATAACTGAGGGTAGGACAGGGTTGTCCTTCTTTAATGACTGTAAATGTCCAGCTTACCACCCAGGGAATCCGGAAATGATAGCAGAAAAAGAAGGGTTTTTCTGCATCAGGATAGCGGACAGTCGAGCTGAATTGTCCAAAACCAGCCATGATGGCTGTAGGGAGGATTTGCTTTACTGGTCCAAAAGCATGAAACCATTCTAAAAACCAATTGGGAAAATGCTCGGAACAGTCTCTGGTGAACCATACAAACCAAGAGTGATTGTAATTTCTGTAATACATGGTGTTATACCATGCTGCTGTATAATCGTGATAATTATAGGTTAATCCATGATAATTAACCGAAAACTTTTTGGCTGTAAAAGGGGATTGTTTCCACTCGGATAAAGTGAGAACCTTATTGATTTTAATTTATGAGAATTCTCTGCCTATATTATTTTTTTGATGGCTGATCAAGGCTGAGCCTGAATCTACTAGGATGAGCTCATAATAAAGTCGATCCTTTTTAAAATCTGTACGAAAAAAGTTCCAAACTTTCTTTGTAGTATGAGATGGAAATATAGCTGTAATTATATCGGTAACATTATCCCTGTACTGTCCTTGTTCAAGAGAACAAACGGTAATAACATGGTCCTTTCTGACATACTGGGGTTCTTCATTTTTCTGAGAAGGAAGGACACTAGACACCTTTTCTGCAAAGGTTTGATTCTTACTGGTTTGGCTATATATATATATATATATATATATATATATATGTCCATGTAAGAAAATTTAATTTTTGTGGTTTTCATTTTAAGTTTTGCCTCTTATAATTCTCAATTATGCTTATTATTTTTAAGAGTAAAATACTCTTTCTTCTCCTGAGAGATATTTTAATTACACTTCCCTCTACTATAACCTAATTCTATTAAGAATATTTTATTAAGATTTTTTTAAAAAAATAAATTAAAAAATTAATGACAAAGTTACCCTTATCATTCTCCATCTCACCCCCAAGACCCTAACATGATGTAACAAGAAGATGAGTGGCTGACAAAGAAGAGGAATGATAAAATTTTGTTTTTTTTTGTTTTGTTTTAAGAATAAAAATATTCTTTTTTTTGTTTAAAAATATAATTACTTAAAAAAATTTCTTTTTTTGTTTTAAAAGTATCATTACTTGAAAAAGATTTTTTTAAAAAAAACTATCATTAATTGAAAATATTTTCTTTTTTGGTTTTAAAAATATCATTAGTTAAATTTTTTTCCTTCTTTTCTATTTTAAAAATAACATTACTTGAAAAATATCTTTTTTTAAGAATATCATGACTTAAAAAAAATTTATTTTTTTGTATTAAGATATCATTACTTGAAATTGTTTTTTGTTTTAAAAAATATTACTTGAAATTAAAAAAAAAATATACTTGAAAAAAATTTCATTTTTCCATAATTTTGATCATATTAAAATCTTAATTTTGGTTAATTTCTATTATTTATAGATTATTTATTAGATTATTTAATATTATATATTTATTTATATATTATATATATAATTTATATAATTATATTCTTTTAATATAATTTATTATTTCTTCTAAAAATTTTAATATTTATTTTATTAAATATTTTTAAATTTATAATAATTAGAGGAATGAATTACAACTTGGAGACCTGAATTAAAGGTTATTCATCCATGTTACTCTCTATTATATGAAACAAGCCATAATATCAATAAGATAAAAAAATAGAAGATATTTTGGTCATATTAGAAAAATCAAACCTTTGACTAAATGATAACGGTTAACATTAATGGAAGTTTCCTTTTTTGGTTTAGTTGTAACTTGTTTCTAATTTATAAGGGAGTGAAATGCATGTTTTCAAAATAGAGGTGAAAGGAGAGTATTTTACTCTATTTTTAATGTTTCTAATTTGGGTTTTTAACTTTTTAGTGGGGTTTTGATTCATTAGGGAATGAAATTTGATGTTTGAATTAGATATTAGTTTCTAATTGAATGTATTGATGATTTTCATTTCTAGTGTGATATTGATTATAGAAGTTACATAATTATCTTTGAGTTTATTTATATATCTTTCTTCGTTTTTGAATTTTTATTATTTCTTTTTTATATTTTTTATTTTAGATCTAATTAGTTTTACACATACAAAAGCTGAAAATCATTGACACATTTTTTCTCTTTAGCTTCTCAATAAAACTGGTATAGGTCCACTCCTGGGTCTCGGGTTTAGACCCGACATAACTCTCGATCTTGGAACAGTTACAACTTTTAATTTAAATAATAAAAAATATTTTTATATAATACATCAAATAATAAAAAATACTTTCTATGATGTTGTCCAAATTAACAACAGAAGATTTTTTATTTTAAAAAAAAAATATTTCCATCGAAAACACTTTTTTCAATCAAAATGTTTCATGTCAAAACATATGGACCCCGGATACCCCTTAAGTAATTCCAACCAAATTCCAAACCCCTTTTTAGTAGTTTTTATATTTTCAAAGTATTTTTTGTTTTATTTTTAAATTATAATGTCAAAAAAATATTTAGCTATGTAAAATATATGATTTAAAAAATTAATACATTTTTCTAATTTTAATAAGAACTAATAATTTATATTTTTAATAATCTAATAAAATATTTTTTAATGAGTAAAAGCAACAATTAATTTTGGATTGGGTTTTTTTTCATGTCCTTTCAAAATTTACAAAAGAGAAAGATATAGACTAAAAATGTCAGTCCCACACCAAATAATTGGGGCTTACCTTATTCATATAGATACTAATCATCCATCTCTTTATCTCTCCAAAATTAATTACCATGTAAACTTTGTAGGGAAATAGAAGGTATCTAATCTATTAATTTTTATCATATATCTATATATTGTTGGATATGATTTTGGAGTCATTTTGTGTCTTGATCTGACCTCATGGAAAAGTGTGAAGTAGAATGAATGTTTTCAAATATAGTGGGATGGTGGAATGATATTATTTATTTTTACAAAAATAAATAATAGTAAGTGATTACAAAATTAGAAGTTATTTAGATTTTAGAGTTTGAAATTCTTATTAGAATTTTAAAATAAAATAAATAATAAATAAAAATTTCACTGATGCCCTAATGCACTAGCTAATTATATGAACTAAATTTATTTTGATTAAAATCTTGATTTAAACATATAAGAGCAAAATATTCAAAATTATCCTTATATATACAAACAAAGACTACTCAATGGTTGGATTGATGCAGACGCTAATTATCCTTATACAGCTAAAAATTACACTTGCAAGGTTTGGTTTCTTCTCCTACACTATAGCCTTATTTTTTTGAAATAAAGAAGTTACTCTTTCTATCAGTATTCTTCAACATCTAGAAGCAAGGGACGTTTGGTATCAAGAATATTTTATATTCTTGAAAAGTGGGGTTGGAAAACAAATTTCTTCGTTTAGTATAACATTTGAAAAATTCATTCTCAGAATGTATCTTTTCCAGGAATATACTTTTTTTCAGATTTTGTAAATAAACATTCATTCCAAAACACATGGGTTAAAAAGATTTTGTAAAGGAATCAAAAATTTAAAAATTGATTATTACCCAAATACCCATTTGATAAAAATAATTTATAATGCTTCTAATAAATAAATATAATTGATTAAAATTAATTAATATAGAAATATAAAATACAATTAATATGGAAATATAATTATTAATAAATATAATTAAATATTACCTAAATATTCATTTGATAAGTAATTTATAATACTTTTTATTTTTAATGCTTTTTAATAAATAAATAAAATTAATTAATATGGAAATATACAAGTTATTAATATAGAAATATAAAATTATTAATAAATATAATTGATTATTGTCCAAATATTCCTTTGATAAATATAATTTATAACATATACTTTTTATATTTAATAAATATGATTTATTAAAATTAATTAATATGAAAATATTAAATTATTATTATAAAACATTTATAATGCTGAAATTATATTGGTATATATGTTAGTTTATTTAATTTATTTTAATTCAATTAAAGGGTATTTTTATAAAATTTTTTATATTCATGAGAATATATTATATGAAATAAATATAAGAATATGAATGCAACATATTAGTCTTAAAAAATTAAATGATAACTAAATACATCTTTTTAATTTTTTTAGAATCTCTTTTTCTAAATAAAATATTATTAAAATGTCAAACTTTCAAAAATAAAACATTCGTGTTAATAAAGTGGTTAGTGTGCTTGGTTAGTGTGCATTTTAATAAAATCTTGGTCTGAATATATAAGCAAGGACATAGCACTGATAGGCATATATATCTTATCCCCAAAAAGAAACTACAATACTAGAAGGCAGTGCATATAGAGGAGGGGTCTTACTCCTTATCGTCCCACAAGAGTATATACGTTGTTTTTGTTTTTAAAATTTTTTTGTATTATTTTAATAATGAAAAATTAATTGTAAGTCTAAAAAAACCACAACAAAAAAAATTCAAAAAGAATCATAAATTAAAAAAAAAGTAAACATTTTAAAGAAAAAGTAGAAAATTTTAAAAAATATCTCAAAACATTTCTAAAAAATAAAATAAATAGAAAATGAACAAATAATGCAAACAAAAGAAGAAGAAAAATAGGTCGTGGGAGCTAAAAAAACTATAGGAGAGACAGTATAAAATGGGACGGTAGGATTGTTCCTCCCATATAGGAAACCCCAGATTCGGATCCCATCCAGTTGAGGAGTAATTGGATGGGGTGCAGTTAGAGCGTGGCCGTCTATCCATTTTTAGACGATGATGATGCATGACTTTTTTTGATTACGTATAATCAAAATTAAAATTTGATTACATATAATAAAAACAAAACGTATCGTGACATCCAAAAGTGAATGGACAATCATGATTCGCGTAACTATACCTCATCAATTATTCATCAACTGAATGGGATAACCCCATATATAGCATTGATCAATAAAGAAAGACCACTAAGACGAGACTCTCCCATCATCCAAACCGAAGGTGAGTTCATTGGCTGTCATTTGCAAGAAAGTAATAAGGTGAGTTCAAGTTCCCTTCAGACGCTTGACAATTGCTAAAGAGTCCAACCAAGAAATGGAAGAAGATCTTCACTAGTAACAAGATCTACTTAATTATGTACAGCTTTAATAGTCTCTTCTCTTTCTTCTCAAGACTAGTTTTATTTTCTAATTTTAATAATTAATAATTATCTTTTCATATATGAGATATATAAGATTCAGTTAAAGAATAGAGAGAAGCGTACCTAAAAGAGAAGGCACAGAATGCTAGTATTGCATTGAATATAATCCCAGCTTCTATCCAAAGGCTTGATGATAATGTTGTTGTTTCTCTTGTAGCTAGGGATGTAAATGAGCAATGTTATAAATAGTGCTGAACACGGTGTGGTTCGGTGCGGTTTTGCACTAAACCACCAACCGCACCAATGTAAGAAAAATTGTTTAGGTTGGTTCGGTTTTGTGTATTTTTGAACATGTAACCGAACCAAACCAACCCAAACATATATGGGTTGGTTTGGTTCGGGTTCACAGTTTTCATGCATCAAACAATCTTGTATATTATATTATTATGCATGTTGTTTTGAACTCAACCAAATATGCATATAGGGGCACTTTTTTCATGCAAGGCAAAATAATACAGCAATAAATATGTAGAAATATATAGGAGCTGTGTTGCAACTTGCAAGTATAATGCAAGAAAAAAATTGATAAGAGAAAGTGAGAAACTACTTATTACTTAATAATACCCATGTAAACATGATATTCCAAGATTACCATGTAAACTTCAGCAGAAACAAAAAAAGGGAATTACCACAAAGGCACAAGGTATTGAATTCAATGTGAACTTTCTATCAGCATCTGATACAGCATAACAGAGAGCTACACCTTGCCGAGGGCCATTACCAAAACCTTGCAAACATTTTACCTTAGAAACATCATTTGAATATAAGTAAATATGGACTCCTATTATTGGATTTCCTTGGAAAAGGAAGAGCCAAAGCAAAACAACATCAGTTACATAACTGCAAAAGAAGGGATAAACGGAGAAAATGGTTAAAATAACATCCCTCAACACACATTATCATCAAATCAATAGAGGAAAAGGCAAACAAGAATTCATTCTAGGTTTTATATGTCTTTGATATAAATGGAACTTTTCAATGAATTATAAAACATCAATTCCGCATATAGAGTAAAAAATAAAATATAATGTCCCTTTAATGAATATACCTTAGGGCTTGGATGCTAGCAGCCTAGCAGTAGCAACCAGCCAAGTTAGCAAACCATGGATCATCAGGTGCCAGTGTGCCACATTAAACATTAAACAAGAACATTATTATATTTTAGAAGCAGTAAATCAATAATCATCATGGACATTGGAGAAGGAGAAGCTGTACCTGACTAATACTGGCAATTTGGCAGTATTAGTTATGTGACATTGTCAACATGTCAAATCAACCTCAAACAATATATATTATAATATATTAGTATTAGTATGGCTTAAGACATAACAATTCACATGAACGAGTCAAATGACGTGATCACATGATCACATATTCACATCAACCAAAATCACAGGTTCACATCAAGTCATTAACCATAAAGTCATAAGTCATTAAGCCACTAACTCACATAAAGTGATAAAGTCATAAGCTAGCAAATAATTATGCAGGTTCAAAAGGCAAACGTCATCAATTCACCATTGGAATACATGACAGTTGTCTAGTGATTCACTGAACTAAAGTTAAGAAAGAAGAACTACAGAAGGCATAAACCAAGGTCTAAAAGGCAAAAGCCATCAGGCATTATGCAAGTTCCCCAATATTGATGCCAACTTGTCAAAAACCCATCATCCTTACATGAAGACAAATACAAAAATGTAAAGAAACAGTTAAGGCCATGTAACTTCCATAATAATATTATGATAATAAATTAATAATGATGATATAAAACTATTTTCAGAATTAGAAAAACTCACTTATGGCCCTAAGTCCCCTAACAATCTATTTCTTACTAGTTGCTACTTGCTAGCCTTCCCCACTTCACCTTCAGTTACAGTTGACATTTCTAGTTCAACAATGTATAAAAAAGAAAAACAAAACCAAGTTAGGTAGTTTATTGAAATTTAAAATTGTAGAATTTAAACTTTAAAGTTTTCAATCCAAAATACATAAGAATGAAATTAACATGTTTCAATAGACTCATTATCTTCCATTAGGATGCGAAGATCCATTTATTTCTTGGGTACTCGTAACCAATTTTGTACACAAACCAAAGACTCCACAGTAGTAGGTGAAAGAGAGCTATGAAATAGGTCAAGAATTCGACCCCCAATGTTAAAAGCAGACTCAGATGACACTGTAGAGACTGGTTTGGCCAAGATATCTCTAGCCATTTGAGATAACACATAATACCTCAGTTTCTTCCTCTTCCACCACTTCAGAATGTCAAACCCTTCATAAGCATCCTCTACATCATCCTCCAAGTATTTGTCTAATTCATTCTTCTTTACCTCAGTCTATTTTTTTTCACCTTCAACTTAAACTTGGATGACCAACTTTCATCATCATCATCATTGTGTGAACGATATCGGGAACTAGAGTCCCCTTGATCAAGAGGGATAGGAAATTGGAGCTTGTAACTATCATACAACCTTTGCAAGAGATCTTTTAATTTTGCAAACACTTCTTCCTCAACCTGCTGGCCATACATTCGAGAGAAGCAAAAATCCAAATATTCTAACTTATACCGAGGATCAAGGATGACAACCACAAATAAGAGGTAATTTGTATTAGTCCTAGCATCCCAGTATTTATCAAATTTGGCTTGCATGGTTTCTGCCATATTACTCAAAAGCACATCATCATTAGACTTCCATTTCAATAAAGTTTTGCAATGTCACACAATGTTTGAAAAAATTAATTTGAAGTGACATGCAAAGAACCAGAAAATGAAAGAGTAGCATTATAAAATATCTTCAAAAACTTTGTAAAAACCCTAACCCTCCCCCAATCTTCTGCTGTGGGAAGCCCCCCTCAGCAACAAAATAATTATAATAATGTCCATCATCATCCTCAAGGAGTGCAAAAACCTTTTCAAACTTTGTAGTTGCATCCAACATTAAATATGTGGAATTCCACCTAGTGGGTACATTCATGCAAACCCCTTGTTTACTGACTAACTTTGCCTCATCTGCCATTCTTTTAAACAAAATTTTTTAAGGAGATGATATGACATATTTACATGCGGCCCTAATCCTTTTTATAGATGGATCTATATCTTTTAGTCTTTCACTTATAATCAGATTGAGTATATGTGCATAACACCTTCAATGCATATGCCTCCCCTTTAACAATGCACCATTCTAATCATTTACCTTTCTAATCAAATAAGAAAGTGCACTATTGTTTGAGCTAGCATTATCAATAGTGACAATCCCAATATATGTAATACCCCAATCTTTTATGCATCTTGCTAACTGCTTTGTTATTGTATCACCTCTACGGTCATCAACAAGAGTAAAAGCAAGAATTTTCTTTTGCAACTCCTAATCATCATCTATGTAGTGAACTGTCACACCATGTAATTGAAGTTTTGATTAGAGTTCCATGTATAAGTGGCAAAACAAACCCTTGGATATCTACTTGTTAAGATGTTCTTCAACTTGTCTTTCTCTCGTGTATACAAAGCCATAATATCCCTAGCTACAGTTATGCGAGATGGAATTTGGAATTGAGGTTGAGCAACTTCCATAAAGCCTCTAAATCCATCATTTTCAATAAACTTGAACGATAACTCATCTATGACAATCATTTTACAGAGAGCAGTTCTACAAGCATCTTGACTAAACTCCATAATCCTAACATTTGCCTTTCCTTCAACCTCAAGTTTTCTATAAGCTACAAGAGTTTTTACTTCTTATCCCTATGTGGATTTTGTACACACCCTTGTAAATGGCTTCTCAAGGTAGAAGTTCCATGGTTTCTACTACTGCATGCATATGATTTACCACAATAATTACATACAACCATTTTCCCATCCTTGTCCTTAGTAAAATGGTGCCACATAACAGAATTAGGCCTAGTAGGTTTTCTTTTCAAGGTTACCTCATCAACACCGCCATCATTTGCAAGTTTAGTTGGAGTAGGTTGAGTCTGTCCAGCCCCCAAAGTAGGTGCTTCTTGTGAGACATTTTCAATATATTACACCTTTACAGCGACAATACTTAATGGAGGAGTTGGAGTACCCCCTATTATACTTTGATTGCAAGTACCAGTAGTAACCATGTCTATAACAACATTAGAAGGAAAATAAATTAATACTGCATAAACAATACGACTATTTATTAAATTGTAAGAAAACAATTAATATTGCACAAACAATAGTAAGTTAGTAACCATTAAGAATCAGCAGTGATGTAATTTTTAAATTTAAAACTTAGGAACTTGGTGGCATTCATTCATGTTTCTATAATCAGAAATCAAAGCAAGCACTATTAATATACTATATACTAATTAGTAATTATTATATAGAGGTTTCCACTTACAGTAAGATAATATTCCTCTTTACTTACTTTGGAACTAAATTACCTATAGGCTATAGCTAATTTATGACAAGATTATAAATATATAGCTTAAATCAACGAAACTTGTTATGCATAAAAGTATGAGAGTTACAGAACTTTAATGTACCATTTCTTCTTGTCCTGTTGTAATCCTAGGACTAGCTATAAGAAATCTTGTTATGCATAATTTATTTTGTTATCACACCACTAGTCAATAGTCATATATATATATATATATATATATATATATATATATATATATAGACAGCTTTACCCAACCCAATTAATGCATATGTAAATATCATATATAACTTACATATGTGAAAACTATATATGAGTGATGCATCGTACATACCACTCATGTAAAGTATTAGGCTTTGAATATGATTTATTAAAAATGAATCTCTTGCTTGGAAAAAGCATTTACACATGTCTATACATAGACAAGAGAAATTAAACCTAAAATCAATATTAACATTCTTTCCATATGTATTTGGTTTTCTTTCATACCAAGCTTTCTAAAACTTAATTTGTTCCTTAAAGTAGTTAAGAAAAATTGGAAACAAATAACTGGTGATTTTATTGGCCAATTTACTATTTTAAAATGGCAATTCACCCCAAGTTAATGGCTTCATCACACCATTAGGTCATTCAAATACAAATCCATAAATTATTATTAAATTACTTGTACTTTATAAAATTGAAACAATTAATTTTTGTATCAAGAATGAATTTTTTAATTTATTCTTTGTTTATCTAATAAAGTGCCTTTTAGAGAATTTATCTTCCAATTACCAAATAGATTTTGGTTCTCTTACTAGAATTTTTGGTAATATTCTTCCAACATTAGATAATGGTAAAAGATATTGAAAATGAAAATGTTAAAAATCATGTCATCCAATTATCCAAATACTAATATTTATTACATGAAATTAACTTGAAACAGTAAGTGTATAGTGTATACATTGCGAAGGATAAATCCTCGATCTTCTAAGAGTTCTAACTATATACTCGATCATCATTAATTATCTATGACCCAAATATACCAAACTACTAAAATTTATTAATACATTTTTGAAACATAATTTAAGATCATTAATTTAGACAACCCCTGGGTCATTCTTGAAGGCAGGAGGAGCAGCTCCTTCACTTGCACTACCAAGTACCACTAAATAATGAATTATTGTTAATAGAAGAAGATGAAGTGAAGGAGCCATTAGAATTATAAGTTCTCTCCTCAAGATGATCACTCAACTTCTTGTGAAACTCCAAAACCGTAAGTAAGGCAATGGTGCATGATTAAGAGGAAGGGTCCCTTGACTAAATCTACAAAACCCCTAAATTTAAAGCCTTAAAATCCCTGAATCTACGACTTTAAAATCCCTAAATTGACAGTCCAATAACCTCTAAATCAACAGTCCAATAACCCCTAAATTGAAATCCCCATAAACTTTAAATTACAACCCCATAATCGACTTAAAAAACTACAGAAAAAGGAAATAATTTTCATTTTCCTTACTTGAAATTAAATGTTGAAATAACGCCCCTAGCCAAGGAGAGTTGCAAAGTAGCAGATGGCAGACGCGTAGTGGCTGAGGTTGACGGTTTGAGTCTAAGCTGAGAACTTCCAAAAGTTGTGGTGAGGGACTGAGCAGCTGAGGGCCGAGTCACGAGGACGGCGAGGTGAAGAGTGAATTAAAGAATCCCAATTTTTGAGAAAGTCTTAGGGGCTAGGGCTCACTGACTTAGTGATTTCACTTGAATGTTGAATCACTTAACTACCAAAGCCTAAAGGTATTATGGACGTTCGGCTCAGTTTATAAGGGTTTTCAAACTACCAAACCGCTAACCGAACAACCCTCCTTTGGTTTGCATATTTTTGGACCGAACCAACCCACCTCCCCCTCTGTTTGGTTCGGTTTTTATTATGGTCTGGGTTGATTCAGGTGATTTTTTGGTTATAGCCGAACCGTTGTTCAGCCATAGCTATAAATATATTTTATACTAGCATGTACATATATAAGGGGAACTTATCTAGTAAGAGGAGTGATCTTATATGAGAGGAGTCAATAACCACCTTTAAATGAGCAATTGATAATCTAGATTAAAACAAGTCAAGTTGATACAAAAATTAAGGGATTTTGTTTTTAAAAACTCATGAGTTGTTATTAGTTGATTTGTTTTAATCTCGACCATCATTTGTCATCTAAGAGTAATTATTGACTCCTATCATCTCTCACATAAGACCATATATGTATATATAAAAAGAATGTCAAAAACATATTATAGTTTTAATTAATTATATATAAATAATTGTATATATATAAAATATGAATTTATATTACTTTATTAATAACCAAGTTATTCGTGAATTTAACGAGTTAAACATCAAAATTTCAAGCTCAGTTAGTTTAACTATACGAGTTTAAAATATTGTTTAAGCTTGTTTATTTAATAAATGTGCTAAGTCAAATGCAAGTTTTTAAAGAGTCGAATCTGAATAGTTCACAAACAACTCGACTCATTTACACCCCTATCTATAATATTAAGCTCCTTGACTCAAATTTTATACATAATAGTTGTTCATTTCAATTGTAATTTGATTAACAATGTAATATATGATTTTTTTTCATAGGTTGATCAAAAGAAACAAGGAGAAAAAAATGAAGAATCAAACTGGTTAGTGGAAGAATTCTATGCTTTAATTTTTTCTCAAAGTATCAAAGTTATTGATAAGCTATGAGCTAGACTAGAGAAATGGGGGATTCAACGCAGGGAATGCAACACAAAGATTTGTGACATGATACTTTTATTTGTTGTATCTTCAAATCATAAGTTTTGAATTTTCCCATCATTTTATTTTCTTAGTCATTTTATTTGTTGTATTATGAAAATGTTATGAATCAAATGATAGAAGCGAGTGAAGGAATAGAGGAAAAGGTAAGGAACAATTGATCAAAGCAGGAGCAAAGGAAGTTGAGAGATTGGGATGACTATGTTCGTTAGAGGGTAAAATAATTGAGTAGTTAATAATTTGTTAAGACAATTTAGCTGTATTCAAAAGTTTGTTAGAAGTATTAGTTAAGGTCCCAAGTGCAATGAAGTATATATAAGCATTATGAGTCATTTTGAACAAATCAATGAACAATTTCAATTCTAGCTTATTCTTTTATTCTTTGGAGGTCTCAGTTCTCAAAACAGATTGTGCTATTCTTTCTATCAATTAGTGCTTTCATCACTGAGCTATGGTGGAAACTCGTTCCAAAATTACTACAGATCTCTTGGAAGATGCCATTACCAATAGACCTAGCAATATGGGCCCTAAAAATGGGGGGGGGGGGGGGTTAGGGTTTTATTTTAGCAACACATATTGCAACAGGGCATATGTGAGTTGACGCCTAAACTGGGGGGGCCAAACCAAGTTAGGGTTGGGCTAGGCCAGACCTATGGGCCTAGCAAAACTTTTTTTTTTATAAAAAAAATCCTAATTTAGTTATAGTATTGAAACTTTGAAGAAGTTATGTCATGATATTAAGACTTTGAAGGAGTTATATTATGGCTTGAGACTTTTTATCAATGTTTTTAATTTATGTTATAGCTTGAGTAATTTATGTTATTATTGTAGTAATTTATGTAATTTGTATATTGAAACTTTGATGTAATTTAGTGATAATTAGATATAATTATTAAGTAGTTTTGCAAAAATATTAATTATAAATTAAAAAAGAGAGGAGGCCCATGGGCTTCTAAAGGCTGGGTTGGGGATTTGTAGGCCCATATAAAATAGGGGCTGGGCTGGCCCAATCCACACTTTTGGGGGCCTAGGTGGGCCAAGGTTGGGCCGGGTTAGCCCATTTTGACAGACTTAATTACCACGCTCATTTCTGCTTAAGCTTATTTGGCAACGAAGGTTGAAGATATAATTGTCCGATTAACGTCGTTTGAAACCAGAACACCACAACCGCTACCTTCATCGGACTCATTTGAGGTTTTGAATTTGTCTCCATTGTCCAAACTGTACATCAAACTTGATGTGCCACGTTTTGATGGAACATATATACTCGGTTAGATTTTAAAGATCTCTCAGTTTTTCAATTACCATAATAGGCCAGAGGATCAACGTTTTTCAATTGTGTTATTCTACATGGATGGACTAGCCTTAAACTAGTACCAAAGGATATACAATAATTCTCAAATTACTTCTTGGATATGTTTGTTAAATGCATTAGAGGTAAAATCTACATTGTCACAGTATGATGAGTGAGGCACTGTGTTAGAATACTTACAGGAGTTTGAATCTTTAGTCAATTGTATTGTTAGATTGGCGCTAACATTCCTTCTCAGTTGTTTCATATATGGTCTTAGCATTGAGATAAGGCTTAAAGTCTAGGCTCTTCAACTTATATCTCTTTTTTAGGCAGCTAGTCTGGCCAGCTACAAGAAGCTAAGCTTAATGCTTTTTGGCACCAATATAAAGGTTGATCATCAATCGAGCATTCTCCAACATTGTTATAATCGAATGCTCAGGCATTACCACCATTGTTACTAGTGTTACTTGCAAAACCACCATTTAAGCATCTCACTTCCATGGGAATGGCGGTGTGATTCAAGAAAGGACTATACTTCAATTGCAATGAAAAGTTTTCATTGATGCACAAATGTCGATCTTGATTCTTCTTGCTCATCACTAGTGATGAGGAATCTAGTGTTCCAGTAGGCATCGATGACAGTGAGAAAGGATTAGGAGCAGGAGAACGTTTTGAGGGCCACATGGACAAGGTCCCTCTTTGGATCAGTTTACATGTTCTCATAGGACATTCGGGTCATGACACATTACGAATCCTAGGTTAGATCTCCAATCAACTAGTCTAAGTCCTGGTGAATGGTGGGAGCCCTCACAATTTCATATAGGCCCATTTAGCTTGCTTCACTACATTTTTTTTATTGCATTATTAAAAGTTTAAAAATTTGATTGTTGGATTGAATACACTCACTATCTTTGTTTCATACACAGATTTTTGTATATTCTTTTTATCATTTACTATCACATCGTGCACTTACAAGGTGCAAAATTGTGCCAATTACATACCAATCGTAGCCCAATCTTCACCACACTTGGCACGCAAACTTAGCACTCAACATATGTGTAATCCAACGGTTAGATTGACTAAAATCAAATGGGATGATGATCTAAGATGCCTTTGCCTTTATAGGAGTGTATGGTCACTATGTTACCTTATTCTTAGGTTTTACTATTATTGATACTTTTTATGAATTTTTCAAAATTTAAAAATTTCAACCGTTTGATTGAAAAAGCCCACCTTGAAAATGATGTCCACAAATTATAATACATTTTTTTTCATTATTTACTATTGCATCATAAGCTTTAAATCTCTTATAAAAGACTTTGTGATGTAGATCAAAGGAGAAAACGCATAACTGAATTGAAAAATAGCAAGAAATAAAATAAGAGAAGAAGATGAATAGTATTGAACAATATTGTGGGTTCTCTCAGCCAAGAAACCTTTGATATACTATCTTAAACATAAACTGAAGGGAGCTTACCACTATCGGGTCCTAAATAAGGGAATATAGAAACTGTAGCTACAGTGGTAAAGACATGTGCACAGCACATGCTAACTTAAGATAAAAATATAACATAAATGCTTACAATAGAAATAATACGTATACATGAAATAGAACACAAACATTTACAATAGAAATAACACACATACATGAAACAGATAACCAACAAAACATAAGAAAACATAAAACCAAACAGCTCAAGGAGGAATGCTCCTACATCAGTCTCCCCCACTTGAAAGAACAACTACATCATGAGCAAAGACACATCTTGTTTCTTCATAAATCTTAGTGTCTATAGTCTTCAACTCATCTTCAGCCATACAAGTTCTCTTAGTGGCTGGTTTCCCAAGCCACTTGATCAGAAACCTATGATAGGGAATACCTTTTCTTGACACAACCTTTTTGACATCAAGGACATCTTTAGTAATATCAGGTAGGGCAATTGGTAGGTTATTAATTTGTTCACTAACAATGGGCATTTCACCTTCAAACCCATCAAAAGGGTACAAGTCTGCTACATTAAACACAGGGCTAATTTGTAATGTAGGTGGTAATTCAATTAAATAAGCATGGGCATTTAATACTTATCTTCTTCAGTACTAGGCAAGGACAAAATTTTCTATCTTTGAGCTTGTAGTAAGTGCCCTTAGGAAATTTTCCTTTCTCAAATGTACCAAAACCATATCTCCTTTAGCAAATTCTTGGGATCTATGATGTAGGTTGGCATTATTAGTATAGGCAGCATTGTCAGACTTTAAAGCATTACATACTTCTTTGTGAATCCTCTAGACTTGCTTAGCAAAAGCCTCATCATTGTCACTAACTCTGCCATCTGGGTGTATTGGCACTAAATCAAATATAGTTTGAGGTTTAAGCCCATAGACAGCTTCAAAAAGAGTTTTCTAGATAGTTCTGTTCACCGATTTATTACAGGTAAACTCAACTTGTGGAATGATGGTATCGCAAGCCTTGACATATTTACCCATAAGGCACCTTGAAAGATTACCTAAGCTTCGATTTATCACCTCTATTTGACCATCTGTTTGAGGATGGCAAGTACTGGAGTATTTGAGTTGAGTGCCCAATTTCTTCCACAAAGATATCCAAAAATGGCCCATAAATTTGACATCCCTATCAAAGATAATCCCATGCAACTTAACCACTTCTTGAAAAAATAATTAAGCTATGCGATAAGTATATGAGGATTTGGAGCATGGTATAAAGTGCACCATCTTTGAGAATCTATCCAAAACAATAAATATAGAATCATGACCCCAGGTTGTCCATGGAAGTCCTAACACAAAATCCATACTCAAGTAAACCCAAGGTGCTGTTGGTTCAGGTACAGGTGTGTACAACCACATATTTTTGGAGTTACTTTTACCAAATTGGCACTTAGAGCATCTCTTCACTAACCTTTCTACATCTTTTGCCATACTCGGCCAGAAATAACGATCTGTTGCCATAGTCAAGGTTTTGTCTCTACCAAAATGCTCTCCTCATCCACTCTCATAGAGCTCTCTCAAAATCTACTCCCTTAAAGAGCCCTTTGGTATACGTAGCTCATTTCCCTTAAACAAATACCCCTCATGTAACCGAAAAGGAAGATTTCCTATAATATCATACCCTTGCAATTCTTGGAACACCTGCTGGACATCAGGATCATAGTTGTACTACTCCTTTACTTCTTCAAATCCCACTACTTTATTACTCAACCCCATGAGGAGAAGTGAGCATCTGCTCAATGCATTAGCTACTGCATTAGAGTCTCTAGACTTATACTTTATTGAAAAATGAAATTCATCAAGGAAAGAACTCTATTTGGCATGCTTTATTGAAAAATGAAATTCATCAAGGAAAGAACTCTATTTGGCATGCCTATTATTAAGTTTCCTCTCTGAATTAAAATGTTTTAAAGCTTGATGATCTGAAAAATCCATAAATTCTCTGTAAGCAAGGTAGTGTTGCCAATATTGTACAACCTTTACTAATGCATAGAACTCTAAATCAAATATTGAATACCGAAGCTAAGCATTTGATAACTTCTCACTAAAATACTCAATCAGTCTTCCTTCTTGGCTTAGGACTGCATCAATCCCTTTATAGGATACATACCTTCCATTACAAACAACTTAGTGAAATTTGGTAAAACTGGTATAGGAGCCTTAGTTAATTTACTCTTAATTTCTTCATATGCTTTTGAGCTAATATAGTCTAATTAAACTGGCTGAACTTCAATATATTGGTGATGTGGCTTATTATAGAATTGAAATTTCTAATAAATCACCTGTAAAATGAAGCTAATCCATTGAAAATTCTGACATCTCTCATCATTTGGGGTATTGGCTAGCTCTTAATAGTAACAATCTTTTTTGGTTTAGGTTTCAACCCTCGCGTTGACACAATGAAACCCAAAAATGCAACTTCATAATTTAGAAAGGTGCAATTTTTCAAATTCACATACAACTCATCTTGTTGCAATTTCTTCAAAATTCTGCAAAGGTGATTTAAATGTTTTTCTATTGTCTTGCTATAGATTAGTATGTCATCAAAGTAGATTACAATAAATTTATTCAAGAAAGGCTTCAACACTTCTATCATTACCCTAAAAAAGGTGCTCAGGGCATTTGAAAGCTCAAACGGCATCACCATTTACTCATAAAGACCATATGGGGTTTTGAAAGTTGTCTTCCACTCATCCCCATCTCTTAATCTAATTTGGTGGTAACCACTTCTTAAGTTTATATTTGAAAACCCTCAAAAAGGTGCTTAGGACATTTGAAAGCTCAAACAGCATCACCATTTACTTATAAAGTCCATATGGGGTTTTGAAAGTTGTCTTCCACTCATCCCTATCCCTTAATCTAATTTGGTGGTAACCACTTCTTAAGTTTATATTTGAAAACACTTTAGCCCTCACAAGTTGGTCCAACATCTCTTCAAAACGAGGGATAGGAAAACAATACTTGATTGTAATCTTATTAATGGCGCGACTATGTCACACATCCTTCAAGTGCCATCTTTTTTTGATGTGAGTAGAGCCGAACAAGCACTAGGGATTTTAATATCCCAAATTAACCCTTTGTACATAAGTTCCTCACTTGTCTTTGTATTTAGTTCTTTGCAAATGTGGCATTCTATAGGCAGGTAAATTGGGTAAGGTTGCTGTCACAACGTAACAGATTGCTGAAACACAGAAATTTTATGAAAAATGGAGTCGCCACCAATTAATTAAGAGGATAATTAGAATCCTCTAAAAAACCAAAAAACTAGCCTTCGAAACCAGAGGAAAGGTTCGAGAGTCGAATTAAGTGTGAGGAAGGTGTTAGGCACCTCACAGCGTCCATCTCAAAGGACGGTTACCCTTAATTGTTTGTGCTTTAATTTTATTATATTTTAATTATATTGAATACCCCTTTTATTAGTGCGATAAAGAAAAAAGGACGAAAGATAAAAATTGGACCTGACTTACTGTGTAAGAGCCTACGTACCCCTACGGGGATCTAGGTCCACGTAGTTTGATATAATATTATATACCTAGGGCGGATATATGCTCTCAATCCTAAGGCAGATAGTATTTTGATTTGATAAGATAATGTGAGAGAAAAAATCTCTATCCACAATCTTTAGGTGGTTAGGACAGTGTGAGAGGATAAACCTCCACCCAAAGCCTAGGGATGAAATGAGATAATATAGAAGAATAAATCTTCATATAAAACTCAAGACAATATGAAAAAATAAATTTTCACATATTGCTTATGAAGAATTAGGTCTATAGGGAAAATAAACTCCCACTTATAGCCTAACCATTATAGGAGAACAATTTTTCATATAATATTGGTAAAGGATGGTGATCCTCGGAATCACCACTGAAAAAGAAGTTGATGGTTTATTTTCAAGTCTCAGTTTGACTTTCAAAAGTTTTGGGGGTCAACGTATAATTTCCAAAGATATAAGGTTAAAATGAATACTTCCAAAACCGGGCTCAAAATATAATTTCTAGACATTAGGGGTCAAAATGTAATTCTTAAAAACTAAGGAGCCAAAACGTAATTTGTAAAAACTAAAGGCTCAAAATGTGATTTTTAGAAATTAAGGGGTCAAAATGTAATTTTGAGAACTAATATATATGTTAGGACCTTTCTAAGTATAAATTTGGAGAAAGAAATTATAGGTGCTTTTTTTTTTTAAATTTACTTTATTAACTCACTTAGACCCTTAAACTCATATAAAATGGACTTTTTAGAGCTTTATTTTGCCGTCCTGAAAGAAAACCTTTTGGGCCATTGGAACCCCTTTTCTTCAGAATAACTTCAACTATAAAATGTTTGCATAATAATGATTATTCCAGAACCCAATTTTCGAATCTGCATTTTAAACCTTCTCTAATATATATATATATATATATATATATATATATATAACACTTAGATATAACCCCTTTTATCAAAATTCAACTTAAGTGGAAGGTGCTTTAAATAGGCCTGCGGCCTATTAAAACCCAAGTTTTCTTTTCACAAGAAAATTTATTCAACATTCATATACATAAGCCTTTGGCTTGGTATTTATTTTTACTAAAAACCTTGAAGTCTAAAAAAATGTGCCTTCCAGTTTGTCTTTAGGAATCTCATAATAAAAGCAATAATAAGAAGCTAGGCACCTGTAAAACATAAATAATATGCACACCTAAGCAACTTAAAAAAAATGAACCAAGGTGATGATATATCTCACATGGCTAGGATGGGGAAAACAACACAAGACAACACAATCCATTACAGACCAAACAATAAGGGATCCTGGACATCCCCGAATGAAAAGTAATAAGAGGAATCACAATGATACAAATATTTAGGGTGAGGCATGTCATATTATACACTAAGTTTAGGATCCAAAAGGAGATTCCATGGTTCTCAATCAAACATATTCTATTCCAAAAAATAATAATAATAATAAACAACTTCCTTAACATACCCAGCTAAACCCTCAGAGAATACATTCCCATAGCATGATATTCGAAGCATTGAATCAAGTATATGGAAATCCTAACCAACATATTCACATTAAAAATGATAGTAATAATAATAATGAGAATAACCTGTTCATATCAACAGGAGTAAGTTTAAAATAACCTATGGCAGCATATTTTTAAGAAAAACCAGCAACAATGTATTAAAAACAGCAGCACAAAAAATAGCAATAGAAAATGGCAGCACAAAAAAAATAGCAACATAAAATAGCAGTAGAAAAAGCACTAGACAGAAGTAACAGCAATATACATATTTAAGAACGGTAGCAATCATATAGGAAAACTACCAGCATGTGTCAAACAGTAGCAATTATATTTAACTTCTAAATAACTTATAGGCTTATGAAAACAACAGTCTCCCTAATTCTAAAATTAGAATATCATTTTCTAAAATAATGATCCAAATGATCAACCTTCCCCAGAATCAATAATCCTAATTTGCTCGTAGAAAAAAAAATCAATCGAAAGCAACAGAAGCAGAGAAAGTCCAAGAAACTTTACCTCGCCTTATTACTTAAAGTCTTGCTTTCCCATAGTGTGCCAGGGACCCCAATTTAAACTATCCAAATAAGAAAATCAAATTCCACAAACTTGATGTCACCAAAAAGATACTGGTAAACTCCCCATATACAATGAATATATGGACCAAACAAAACGAAATTATGCAACTTAATCCAAAGCCAAACGTATATATGGAGTTCTCAGATAAAGCTTACCATTATGAAACATCTAAGATCAAAATTAAATGTTTAAATACAACCCAGTTAAGGATAACATCACATTGTACCAAAGCATCTTAATTATGATATCAGATAGCCAATGTGAAGTTTAACAAAATCACTTGCAAAGTATTTATCAAATAAAGCAACCTGTAAAGGTTTTTTGGGATGATGGCATATAGGTAATATGAACACCTTAGCCATCAATGAATATAATTGAAAACTTCATCAAAGTGGTGAAATCAACCCAATATATTTCAAGTTACCTAAATGGTGAATCACATGTATTTACCCACATGTAACAACAATATAGATCACTAACCCCTTTTATTATTAACTATTATTTCCCAATAACCTAGCAGGAAACGTTAATCAACATAACCAATTCTAAGACAGTTCCAAATAGCTTCATACTGTCATGATTTTAACAGCGGAAGCCCCAGCTAGTTGAATCACTTCATAGAAGAATCCCCCATTATCAAAAAAAAAAAAAAAAACAAGGAAAGAACCATTCTCCAAAGAAATATCTCATGCTTACCATAGATCAAGAGTCATAACCCAAACGAGTTACTTTTTGCTCATTATATTCTATATGGAATCAAAAGGTAACGACCTAGTATGTTGTGTATATGAACACAGAAAAACCCAACAGATGATGATGCCATCAATCAAACCCTTTCAACGTAAAAAATAAGATTAAAACATATTCAAAAGCTATACCAATATTATGCTTTAAGGTAAACCCAACACTCGAATCATCCAACAAACAACTTCAAACTCCACTAACTTGAGATTAATGTTTCACTAATCATAGAACAGCAACTAAACACCACCACATCAATAGCTAGAAATTTAGACTCCAATATCGACCAAATAGAGCATAGCAACAAATATTTTAGTAAAGCATCAAAACCAAAACAACACACAACCATCTAACGGTAATGAGCAATTATTCTGATTCCGAACAACTAGCCACAGATTATAAATAGTCTTTACTGACAAACCACTTAACCAGACAGAAATTACCTCCTAATTTAATTTAACTAATAATAACCAACCAGAACATGGTCCATAATAAACTAGCCATATCCTATTCCAAAAACATAGTCCATTCCCGACAAGCTCTATGAGCAACAAATGTCTAAAATAAAAGAATATCTTGCCTTATAAAGCTTCCCTGAATGCTTTGTTCTTGACTGTCATTCTTCCTTCTACTCCTTAACCTCTAAATTTGCTCTCTATTTTTCTGCTTTCTATTTTTTGCTTTTTGTCCTCAATTCTTAGCTTGTTCGTCACTCCCTTTCCTCTCAGTATTTATAGGCAAATAACCAAGTGCGTGCTATCCAATCTACTCTCATTCCATCTGAACAAACCCTTCTCCCTTATCTTTTCACTGCACAAACATCCTGAGCTGGAGGTTAGGTGGCGAAATCCTCCGAGAATCAAGTGAAAAACTGAGGAGCTCTAAAGATAGTTAAACATGGATGAATCCAAAGATGCTAGGGAAGCTCTGAATGATCGCGAACAGTGAAAGGCACACCTCGAAACTAGCAGAAGATCCCCAGAAAGCAACATAGATAAGGTGAAATCCAAACATTAAATGGAAGAGGAAGAAACGCAATCAACAACCTACCTTACTGTAGCAGAAATGACTGAAATAAGATGAGCCGGCTTTGATGATCTGGATTATGAATGAGAACCGAGAAGGAGGTGCACGGAGATGGAGCATGAAGGTGCGAGAAGCCTTGAGAAACCCGGGAATGGAAACGAATTCGAAAGATGATGAGGAAACTGGGTCAGGTCTTGAATATGAACACTGGTTCGGCTTCAGGAATGAGTTGTGGCCATGGGATTAAGACAATACAAGCTACATGGGCTACTCATTTGGTGGACTGGGGCCACTTGCTTAAATGAAAGGGCTGGAAATTAATGAGGCATAATGGAGATGGGTAATTGATGCATTTTGATTTTTTTCCTTCTTTTTTTTTATATTGTTTCAATTGTATTTTTATATTTCCGTGTTAAACTCCTACTATTACCATTATTATGATCATTTTTATTTTATTTTTATTACTTTTTATTTTTATTTTTTTAAGTTTTTTCCTTATTTTCCTCATATTTTGTGCTTTTCTGTTAATATTATCACATTTCCTTGTTTTGTTATATTTTTTAATTTTGCTTAATTTTTACTATTTTTCAGAACTTTTAAAATTTACTTGGACAAAATCAGGTGTTTACAGTTGTCCCCGAGATTAAATCTATAGCATGCGGGATATTTCTTTTTGGGGGTAGCCCCTTAGGTAATTGGTCTCCAATTAGCTCCCTAAATTCATTCAACAGATTCAAAATTTCATTGGGGTACTCCTCCAACTTCTCTTTTTTTTTGTTCTCTCTCCACCACCCTGTTGACTAACACATAAACAACTATTTCTTCCTTTGTATCCTTCTCAAATCAGCTACTAGAAATAATAGAAATAATGTTGTCTTCTTTGGTTGTTTGATTGCTTCCTAGGTTGTTTTCTTTAATTGGGTGCAGTGTATATTTTTTCCCCTCCTTAAAGAATGAGTAAGTATTTGTTCTAGCCTTATGCTCAACATCATTATCAAATAGCCAAGGTCTTCCTAAGAATATATGCCCCACATCGATTGGTACCACATTGCACATAAATTGTACTAAGCATCTAGAAGTAATAAATGTCACAACGTGACGGTCAAAACAAGGGAAAAACACAGACATTAAAAAAAATGGAGTCACTACCAATTAATTAAAATGATAATTGAGATTCTCTAAAAATCAAATACTGGCCCTTGGAATCAGAGAAAGGGTTCGAGAGTCTAATTACATATAGGGAAAGTGTCAGGCACCCGATAACATCCATTCCTAAGGATGGTTACTGCAGATTTTTTGCGCTTAAATTAATTAAATTTTAATTACCCTCATTTTTTGTTATTATGATTAATTACGATGGAAAGACAAGGGATAGAAGAACTAAACCTATCTTAGTATGTAAGTGCTTACGTACCTTTAAGGAGATCAAGGTCCATGTAATTCGAGAGTGTCAGGTAAGGTTGTGCCTAAGAAAGATATATGATCAATTTCTTAAGGTGATAATGTTTTAGATTTACCTAGGGAGGATATATGATCTAATCCTTAAGGTGGAAACTGTTTTGAAAAATGTGGGAAAGCTAGACTTGCCTTACTATGTAAGTGTCTACGTACCCCAAAATAGATCATGGTCGAAGTAGTTCGAGATAATTTGATGAGAATTTGCCTAGGAAGGATACATGATCTCTTATCTAAGGTAGAAACTATTTTAGATAATGATGTGGGAAAATAAACTACCACCCAACATCTATGGATGACTTAAGACAATATGAAAAAATAAATTTTCATATAAAGTTTGACAAAATAGAAGAATAATTCCCCACATAATATTTATGAAGAAATAAGATAATATGAAAAAATAAATTTTCAGATAAAGCTTGACAAATGAGAGAATAATTCTCTACATAATGTTTGAGATGAATTAAGACAATATGGGAAAATGAATTTTCACATAAAGCTTGACAAAATGAGAAACCAATTCTCTACATAATGTTTGAGATGAATTAAGACAATATGGAAAAATGAATTTATACATAAAGCTTGACAAAATGGAAGAGTAATTCCTCACATAATATTTATGAAGAAATAAGACAATATGAAAAAATGAATTTTCACATAAAGCTTGACAAAATGGGCAAAAAACTCTCTATATAATGTTTGAGATTAATTAAGACAATATGAAAAAATAAATTTTCACATAAAGCTTGACTAATGAGAGAATAATTATTTACATAATGTTTGAGATGAATTAAGAAATATGTGAAAATGAATTTTCACATAAAGCTTAACAAAATAAGATAACAATTCTCTACATAATGTTTGAGATGAATTAAGACAAAAAAGGAAAATGAATTCCTACATAAAGCTTGACAAAATAGGAGAATAATTCCCCACATAATGTTTGAGAGGAAATAAGACAATATAGAAAAAATAAATTTTTATATAAAGTTTGACAAAATAGGAGAATAATCTTCCATATATTATTTATGAGGGAATTAAATCAATACAGGAAAACAAATTTATACATAAAGCCTATGACACTATGAGAGAATAATTTTCCAAATAATTTTTGAGAAAGAAGGGTAAAAAATGGTGGAGATTTATTATTCCAGGTCAAAATCTAATTTTCAGAAGTTATGGGACAAAATTAAAAATTTTGAAACATTGGGGCCAAAATGAAATTACTAAAAACTTTTGGGTTTGATGACGTGGTAGAAGAAAATGATTCAAAAGAAACCCACAAAAATTCATCCCCTTTTTGGCAAGAAAAAATCTTACTTTCAAATAATTTCAAAAGGCATTTGGAAGCTTATTATTATTATTTAATTTATTCTTTTCTCATTATTTATTTATTTTCTTGAAAAGAAAACAAAGTGTATTGGTGGAACTTGAAAGCAACACTCAAATAAGAAAAAATAAAAAAGAAAAATGACAAAATAACAAATAAAATAAAGGGATGGCTTATGCCTTATAAGTGGAGGATAAGGAACAAACTAAAAAATTAAATATCATTAATATTACAAACCAAGAATTATAATAACACATAAAATAGAAAAGATAGCCCAAATAAAATAAATATTAAATCAACCCATAGATCACACAAAGATAATTAGAGTCACTTGGGAAAATAAATGAACTCAGATGCTAAAGGGGTGCTCAATGTTCCCAAATGACCTTGAGAAGTATAACTTAAGTCAGTATTATGTTCAAATCCAAGATAGAAATCAGATTTAAGCCTACAAAATAAATTACATTAAACCTAAACTAATATCAAATTTTAATCAAAAAATAAAAATTTTATTTGACTCAATAAATTTCATCAAAAATATCTAGAACCAAAAGCACTTATTTATCTTGTGAATCACTAGAGTTTTAACTAAGAACCTTGGACTCCAAAGAATTCACCATCATAACTCTTCAAGATAAAATATAAGAGAAAAATGCAAACATTAGAGGAAGATAAATGAGTTACCTCATTGAAGATTTAGGATGAACCTCCAAGTTTTCTAGTCTCACCTCACCCAAACCTTCAAGTTTCAGAGTGCTAAAAGCTCCTCTACCAACAAAGAATCCCCCTGATCTCATATTTCTCTTTTATGGCTAACTAAATTTAAGACAAAATAAAATAAAATAATAATAATAATGGTTAATGGTGTGAGAGAAGAAGAAGAATGTGAGGGAGAGAATGAATGAATAAAAAAAGGTTTCTTCCAAGTGATGAGTGAGGTGGCAAAAGGGAGTGTGAAGATGGAGAGAGAAAAGGCAAACACAAAATTGGGTGAATGTGTATGGGGATGAGGGAAAAGTGAGAGTGAAAAGGTCAGAGGGAAAAGTGAGAGTGAAAAAGTGAGAGAAAAAAGTGGGAGATGGGCTAGGTTAAAATGAAGAAGTGAGTTATGAGTATGAGTTAGATTAGTAGGTTAAGAGGGAAATGGGCTAAAAGATTGGGTTAAAGATTTAGGTTGTGGGTTTGGATAAAAGGATTTGGGCCTAAAACAACAAAAAAGGAATTGGACTTTGAGTGAGTTTAACAAAAATAAAAAGAGAAGGGGAAAGTGAAGTTAGACTTTAAGTGAAATGAGATTTTAATTTTTGTTTTGTTCTTTTCATTTTTCATTTCATTTTTGTTCTTTTTGTTCATTTTTTGTATTTTTTTTATTTTGTATCCAATTTTAATAAATAAAAAAATTTTCTGGACAAAATATGGTGTTTACAATAAGAATTGCATTACCTTTCTTAAGCTAATTTATCTTGTAAGGGTGAGGGTGTTTCTCTACTGCTAGCCCCAATTACTCCACTGCTTCTTTGGAAATAACATTCTCTATACTTCCTCCGTCTATGATCAGGTTGCATACCTACCCTTGACACCTTATGTGAGTCTTAAAAATATTGTGCCTTCTTCAATCTTCTTATTCATCCCTTACGGTGTTTGTCATTACTCTCCTTACAACTAAAGATTCCCCTAGAATCAAATACACTTCAACTTCTTCACCCTCATTAGCATAGTCATCATACATCAGCTCAAGCCACTCTTCATCTCCTTCATCCTCCACCAAAGTAACTCTACGTTGTGGATACAAACGTGACATATGTCCTCTTTTACCACAATTAAAACAACGAATTTGGGAACCATTGTCCAATTTCCAAGTACCCATCTTCAGGTTTGCCTTAGGACTAAATTTCTCTACACGTTTTCCCTTATCCAGCTGACTAATACTCCTTTTATTACCCCAGTTTGTTGTAGTATATGTCATCTCATCACCTTGTGACATTCCTCCTATCCTTCCATACATTGGTTTCTTCATTCCACCCCTTGAAATACGCTTCTCGGCTATTAAAGTCATTTATCTAGCATCTTCAAGATTAACTAGCTTGTTTACTCCCATTTCATCTACTATGGATGGGTTTAATCTTGATAACCACATCGCAGTCATTTGCTCTATACTTGCATTCAATCTAACCCTGATTAAGAGGTTAAAATCTGAATCATACTCTCCCACAGTCTTATCTTGTTGTTTCAGAGTGTGAAATCTCCCATCTAGCTCCAACAAATAGTTTGTAGGCAGAAATTGCTTCCTGAACCTAGCTTCCATGTGTTCCTAAGTATTAATGTTGGGTTTTCCTTGTCTAGTACGTAGCTCCTCCACTCTTTTCCACCATTGGAGTGCTATTGACTTCAACTTTAACTTCGCAAATAAAACCTTCCTATCATCCTTCATAGGTTTCCACTCAAAATAGTTCTCCAAACTAGGGGTTAGCAATCAAGTGAGTTAAACCGCCAACCATCCCGAACCGACCCAATCCGTATAAAAAACTGACTGAACCGAACCTGGAACAGTTCAGTTCGGTTGAACGGTATTAAAACTGAACCAATAGTGGTTGAACGGTTTTAGAGATTCAAAATTGTGGTTCACCTTAACCAAACCGCCTGTTATACTTAATTTACATATGTTGGTATATATAGTCTTCTCAAGTACTCAGTAAACAAGTCTCACTCTCACTCTCTCGGACTCTCAGTCTCATTTCACTCAGTCTAACTCTTACAGGCTTACACTCTCATAGTCTCATCTCAAGTACTTACTAACTCAACTGCTCAAGTAGACAAGTGTCACAAGTCTCACTTTGAGTCTTTGTCTCTCTGACACTCTTAAGAGAATGTGACTTCTTTGGACCAGTTGAACAGAAAGCTCCATAAAAATGAAGAACTAGTTCCATAGAGAAGGAATGGTTTTGTCAAGGTTTCCTTGAAATTGCAATATGTTTCTCAATGTGCTTTCATGTTGCTTCAAAAAAAATGCTCAAATATTTTGACAGTGTGAGGTTCATCCTTGGTTTTGTTCGAAGTCAAAAGTTTTTCAAATTTTAATCAATTTAAAGTGGCGTTTCACCCTTGCGGTTTTTAAAATTTAATTAGCTTCATGTGGTGCTCCACCCATGACATATCTCAAATTTTCCATTGATTTTCATGCGGTTAATCACATAAATGTTCAAAAATATTCATTTCCAAATTCACTTAGTATGCCGATTTGATTTTCAAATTCATGTGGCATTTTGCCCTTACTGGATTTCAAATCTTGTCTTGCTTCAACTGTAAATTCCTTGCCAGATTTCAATTCTCCCTTTGACTTCATATGTTAAACTTCTTGCTGATTCCTATTTTATCTGGTTCAAGTGTTAATTTCTTGCCATATTTAAAAATCTAGTTTCAGCTTCACGTGGCTAATTGCCTTTACCTGATCCTTAATTTTTAGATGAGGGAGTCCACTCCTTTACTTGATACCTATTCTTCATATGTATAGGCTTTATCCCCTTACCTAGTATAGGCTCTAAATTCATTTAGTTATTTCAGAATAAAATTTCTTAATGTACAATTTACTATGTACGTCGATTGTTCCATACCGGTTCCTTTTAATTTACTGTGTACATGGATTCTTCCATACCAATTCTTTTCAATTTACTGTGTATGTGGATCCATCTGTACCGGTTCCTTCTAATTTATCGTGTACATGGACTCTTCCGTACCAGTTACTTTCAATTTACTATGTACGTAGATTCTTCCGTACCGGTTCCTTCCAATTTACTGTGTAAGTGGATTCTTCCGTACCAATTTCTTTCAATTTTACTGTGTATGTGGATTCTTCCATACCAGTTACTTTCAATTTACTATGTACGTAGATTCTTCTATACCGGTTCCTTCCAATTTACTGTGTACGTGGATTTTTCCGTACCAGTTCCTTCCAATTTGCTATATACGTGAATTCTTCCGTACTAGTTCCTTTCAATTTTACTGTGTACGTGAATTCTTTCGTACCAGTTCCTTTCAATTTACTGTGTACATGGATTCTTCCATATCGGTTCCTTTCAATTTACTGTGTACGTGGATTCTTCTGTACCAATTCCTTTCAATCCTTTTAACTTACTGTGTACATTGATTCTTCCGTACCGGTTCCTTTCAATTTATTGTGCACGTGGATTCTTTTATACCGGTTCCTTCCAGTTTACTGTGTATGTGGATTCTTCCGTACCAGTTCCTTTTAATTTATTGTATACTTGGATTCTTCCGTATCAGTTCCTTTCAATTTACTGTATACGTGAATTTTTCTATACCGGTTCATTCCAATTTATTGTGTACGTGGATTCTTCCGTACCAGTTCCTTTCAATTTACTATGTACGTTGATTCTTCCGTACCAGTTTCTTCCAATTTACTGTGTACGTGGATTCTTTCATACCGGTTCCTTTCAATTTTACGGTGTATGTAGATTCTTTCGTACCAGTTCCTTTCAATTTTATTGTGTACGTGGATTCTTCTGTACCTTTCCTTTCAAAATTTATCGCGTACGTCGATTCTTCAGTATCGGTTCCTTTTTATTTATTATGTATGTAGATTTTTCTATATCATTTCCTTTCAAATTATCGCGTACGTCGAATTCTTCCGTACCAGTTCATTTCAATTTACTGTGTACGTGAATTATTCTGTACCATTTCCTTCCAATTTGCTGTGTACATTGATTCTTCTGTACCAGTTTTTTTAATTTTACTGTGTATGTGGATTCTTTCGTACCGATTCCTTTCAATTTACTGTGTACGTCGATTCTTCCGTACCATTTTCTTTCAATTTACTGCATACATCGATCCTTCTTGTACTGGTTTAATTCAATTTATTGCGTACGTCAATTCATTTGTGCCAATATTTGGATTGTCTAGTAAAATAGAAGTATTTTGTGTTAAGTTTTCATTTAGTGATTCACAATTCCTCAAGATCTCAAGCGAGGTCTCTCTTACTGGTTCAATGTGCTCCCGGACAAAATCTGTGTTTGATCTTTACTTATTCTTCACTAGAAAATTTGAGAACATCGCTGATCATTCATCTTTCCCATCAAGAAACAAGTAAAGAAGGGTAACTGTAAACACTCGATTTTGTCCGGATGTCCCTTGAAATCTTGTGTTTAATAAATTTCTCTAAAAAAAATAAAAAAAATGAACAGTAATATTAATAAAAATAAATACAAAACAAAACAAAAAGGAGAAAATAAAAAGAAAATAAAAAAAGAGAAGAGTTAAAAAAAAAAACAAAACAAAAGAGTGCCCAATGAACAAAACCAAAAAAAAAGAGTCCAGCCTAATTACCCAACACCAATCCAGCCCAACAACCCTAAACCAGTCCAACAATCCAGCCCGTATCCTCAAGCCCAGTCCAGCCCATTAACCCGGATACATTTTCTTTCTTCTCACTTCACCCCCCTGCGTCCATTTCACTTCTCTCTCCATGCTTCTGCATCACGCCAAATGGTCCCCGTTTCACCTCTGCTCATATTTTCTCGCTGGTCCCTGCATCTGCCAGCCAACGCACAACCCACTCTATCCCTCCATTCTTAGCACTCTCTGCACCTTCACGCCTTTTCGTCTTTGTTCTGCCCCAGCTATTTCTTTTTTTCCTTTCAGCTATTTTAGGTTTCGGTTCCCTTGGAGCAGACACCATGCTAAAATTTATCTTTCACTCAGATGATTCGCAGCACAGGTGGCTCATTTTCCACAGGATTTGATTCCCTTTCACGCGTATAAGATAGAGAAAAAGGGACTGAAAAAAAAGACGAAGGAGTACGAAACTGAGAGTAAAGGAAGAAGCTTGACAAAACAGAGGGAGCTGAAAAAACCAAAAGGGCAGAAGAGACCGAAGGAGATCATCACGAAGTCAATGAAATAGAGTTTGGGAGATTGAACATCAAGGTCGAATTAGGGAAAAGGACCAAGAATCTTTAGAGAAGTAAGACCTTACTATTACCTGATTCAATTGATTAATGAGATAACTCTGTTAGGAATCCAATGGTACTGGGTTTCAGAATTCTAGTTTGATAAGTAGACCTTAACCAGTCCTCTTATATTTCATTGTTAATGGCTTGTGATGTGGTTTAGTGTTCAGCAATAGACATCTCAAGTCAATCAATTTAGCTTTTGATCTAGGCTTGGTATAGTCTGTGAATGTCACTTAGAATGGAGAATTTTGGTCCAATTTTGATGTTTTTCTTTTCTTGTCTAAACCATAGCTTTGTTTTATGATATTAGTGTGAGGTATGTGAATTTGGCACTTGTTTCTCATTAATAATGTGCTAAAAAAAACTAATTTGATTGAGTTCCTTGCTGAAATGAGCTGCACCCCTGTTTGAATTGGACATTCACAAAATCATTTAGTTTCTTATTGGTTATTTCATGTTCAAACATTGCGGCTTCTGTGGTGTATAATTCTGTAAATGCAAGTTGCAGTTCCTTATTAAAATGTGTTGCTAAAAAAAATCTATGCATATTAGAGGTTCACTAGATTGCTAATTAGTGATCAATGTGCTTTTATCTATTTTAAAATAAGTTCCCCTGATCTGTGGGTCTTCAGACACTAGGTTGACAATCTATTGCCCATGGTTTACGTGATTTTATCTATTTTAGAATAGGTTCCTCTAATCTGTGGTTTTTTTTTTAAGGTTGGATAGTGATTCAACATTTTGCAAGTAAATATTTTGGGCATAGGGTTGAAATCTATTGCATGCTGAGGTATAATGATATGAGTTATTTCATAATGTACCTGTTTGGTGTTACCTTTTGTTCCTAGGATATTAAATGACCTTGGCATGTGTTTTTGACTTTGCAATTTTGGAAATGCTTTCATGCTTCTAAGGGTGATTTCGATTCTGATTCACAGTTTTTGGTTTCCAAATTTAATCTCCCATACTGTTTATGTTGAACTATGAAGCCAAGTTTAACTGGTTTAAATTTGCTTGCCTTGTATAAAATGGTTTGAGTGGTTGTCCCATGGGTGAATCTATATTGATAATT